>PVKE010028155.1:0-21139 GCA_004027555.1 Craseonycteris thonglongyai | reverse complement strand
AAAAAAAAAAAAAAAAAAAAAAAAAAAAAAAAAAAAAAAAAAAAAGAACAATAGAATGTGTGGTTGACAACTATTATGTAAACATACACATGCAATCAAGTTAAAACAACAACAACAACAACAACACATTTTTGGTTATTTAATGATCAATCTCCACTGGTAAGTTTTGACCTGAAATCAAAGCATGAGTTTTCCCTAAATTATTTAGGTCAATATAGTCATAAAAACATGTTTTATATTCACTGGGAATTTCAACTTCAAGTAATGCATCTCTCTAATTATATAGTAAAGGGCAGCGGATACCTCTAGGTAATCTTTGAAATAGGAGGAAAAAAAAAATTGTTTGTTCTCTGATTTTCTTTTTTTTTCTCCCTAAGTTCTTCATTACCATGAGCAAAATATTTGAATGAAACAGGATTTTTGTTTATAGAAAACTGTCTTCTATTAATGTTGAAAAACCTTCCTGACTCCTAAATAATAATTTGATTATAAGATGCATATTTCTATGGCAATGAATTAAGGAAAAAAAAATAAGTAGATCCAAATTGATCACTAATATTGGTATTTATGACTTCAACTATGTTTGTATAAGACAGACAATTAAAATAAGCTATTGCATGCACCATGATCTACAAATCATGCAGGACCTTCAGGTATGGTTTATATCATTGTAGAAATATTGCTACTTAAGTTTGTCTTTTTTTGTTTCTTTTTTTAACATATGATTTACTGCTTGGGGAATAGAGAATCACCATATTTATCAGAATGCTTTGGTTTTCAAGTAATAGAAAACACAACTCATACTGGATTAATTAATAAAAATAAACGATTGCTTTTGTGGCTGAAAATTCTTTCAAGTAGTGCTTGAACCACAGCTTCAGGTATTACCAGGACTTGTTTTATTATTATTTTGCGTGTCTTCACTCCTCTTTCTAGGTGTTTCCTTCATTTATTATAGGCGGCTTTCTTCATAGTCTAAGATGGATGACAGTGGCTTCCAAGAAATCATACTTCTGCATTTCCATCTAGCAGAGAAGAGTATTCCTGCCACAAAATCCAAATAAATGACCTGAGATTCATTTTGATCAGACCAGCTAAACCGCAGGTCTACCTCTGAACAAATCACCCTGGCTGGGGAACCCATGTGCCATTTCTGTGATGGGCAACTAAGTCAGCTTCATGCACATGGTTTTCATGGGAGTAGGGAAGAAAAGTTCATTGAAATCAGGGTAGTGTACTGAGAGAGGGAATAAATTTAGAAGTCAAGTAAATGACATCACACTCTGGCTTTAACGTTAAATATACACATTAAAAATTATTCTTCTCTGATATCAAAACTCAGGGCAGATACCTTGGAACAAATTGATTACAGAAATAAGCCTGCCTTGCCCACACTGCCCTCAGTTGCAGGCAGAAAACAAAGGTTATGATCACCCTCCCCTACCTTCTCTTCCAGATACCTGCCTCCTTACCTCCTCCCAAAATTAGCAGTGAGCCCCAGAATAAATGGTAGCAGTGAGTGTCAAGTTCAGGAGCAGCATATCTACGAATACAAAGAGGCACCCAAAATGAGGACACAAGGAAATATACCCCTTCAAAAATGGACAGCAGAAACCCCCAGAAAACAGTAGTACACAAGACAGAGGCAAGCCATCTATGAGAAATGGAGCTCTAAACAATAGTTATAAGGATGCTCAAGGAACTTGGTAAAAATTTCAATGAAGAGATAACAAGTACAAAGAAAGACATAGAAACCATTAAAAAAAAAAAGAGGCAGAAATAACGATTACAATAACTGAAATGCAGAATGAAATAGAAGTAATCACTAGATGAAGCAAAGGCACGAATCAATGATTTGGAAGAAAAGGTAGCAGAAAACACCCAATCGAAACAACAACAAAAGGAATTAAAAAAAAATGAGGACAGTTTAAGATTCCTCTGGGACAATATCAGGCATAACAACATTCACATCATAGGGGTGCCAGAGTGAGCAGAGAAATAAAAAAGGATAGAGAACATATCTGAGGAAATAATGACAAAATATTTCCCTAACCTGGTGAAGAAAATAGACATACAAGCCCAGGAAGTACAGAGAGTCTCAAACAAGATGACCCCAACCAGGCCCACACTGAGACACATAATGGAAATGGCAAAAGCTAAAGACAAAGAGGGAATCTTAAAAGAAGCAAGAGAAAGGCAAGTAGTAACTTATAAGGGAGCCCCCCCGGTGACCATCAGCTGATTTCTCAACAGAAATTTTGCAGGCCAGAAAGGACTAGCAGAGAATATTCAACATGATGAAAACTAAGAATCTACAACCAAGGTTAATGTATCCCACAAGGCTATCATTCAAAATTAAAGGACAGATAAAGAGCTTCCCTGACAAGTAAAAGTGAAAGGAGTTCATCACCACCAAACCAGTACTACAAGGAATGTTAGAGGGACTTCTACCAAGAGGTGGGGATGGGGAGGAGTAAAAATTAA
This sequence comes from Craseonycteris thonglongyai, assembly GCA_004027555.1. Classification (NCBI taxonomy): domain Eukaryota; kingdom Metazoa; phylum Chordata; class Mammalia; order Chiroptera; family Craseonycteridae; genus Craseonycteris; species Craseonycteris thonglongyai. The sequence continues at coordinate 18,655 of PVKE010028155.1, read as the reverse complement.
ATTAATAAAATGTCAATAGCTACCTATCTATCAATAGTTACTTTCAACTTAAATGGATCAAAAGCTTCAATCAAAAGATGTGCAGGGTGTTGCACTGAGTGAAGTATCAAACAAAGGCAGACAGATGCAAGTTGACTTTGGTTCTAGGTGGAATCCAAAGAAGAAAAACAAACAAGTGGAACAGGAACAGATTCATAGATTCAGAACATATTTGCCAGATGGGAGGAAGTTTTGGTGGGGGTGGATGAAATAAGGGAAAGGGAGAGGGAAGTTCAGTTTGGTTATTGCAAAATAATAGTTATGGGAATATAGAGTAAAACATGAGAATATCGTCAATACTGTTGTAATAACTATGTATGGTGCCAGATAGGTACTAGATTTGTTGGGGTAAAAGGAGGAGAGCTGGAGGGGTGGGTGAAAAGGGGGACAAAATAAAGAAGTACTAATTCATAGCCACAAAATAATCACAGGGATAAAAAGTGAAGCATAGGGCATACAGTCCAATAACATTGTAGTGACTATTAATATATGTGGTGTCACAGGGAAATGAGTTGTATCAGCATGAAGAATTTGTAAGTTATATAAATGTCTCATCACTATGCTGAAACTAATATAATATTGTAATTAAATTAAAGATAAAAAACAGATTATTCTTCTTGACATCAATGTATTTGGGCAATTTGAATAGAGCACACAAAGAAAATGATTTTAAGAAAGTTTTCAATAAAAATAATTTATGTATAAAAGGATGAATGGGAATAATGAAAGAACTTCATTTAACTAGATTGTGATAATTGATATTTACCTTCACCCACAGCAGAACTCTGTAATCATTCCATTTGCCTTTAGGCAAGTGCTAATCAGAAGCTGTGGAAGTTACCAAGTTCAACTTGTCCTTGTGTCTTCTAAACAACCATGAACCCACTGTCCAGTTGTGCCTATTATCTTTAGTCATCATAAGTAAAATGACAAATAATAAAAAGGCAGGGGGAACACTAACTTGTCACTGGCAAGAAACAAATGCCAACCCAAATCCAGGGTGCAGAGTTTAGAATCCAGTTAAGAAATTTGGTCATATAAAAATTAGAAAGCAACTACCACATGCAAATGGAGACATATATTCCTGCATTGTAATATGCTGCCTATTTGATGTTTGCTCTACATTTTACCTTGTTTTAAAGTGCTTCTATTGAGAAATTTACACCTTAATTTCTTATTTCCTAAAGGTATAGTAATTATCTTTAGGTCACGACTAAACCAAAAGTTGGAATTTCCATCTTCAAAGCTATTTAAACCAGTTATATCTTTCTTTGTTTCTATTTGCCAGAAAGTATTTACTCTATTTCAATTGCCACTGAAACCTCAGTGGTTCCTACAAACGTCAACTTTGTTGCATGGAATCTAAAAACAAAGTAAAGTGACGTGACTGTTTTCCTCTTTATACCCTTTCGGGATGAATCATCATTTTTCAGGTTTTACCTGATCAGCAGGATAATTTCAAAATTTTCACTTTGTAGCATCTAGACTTAAATGAACTGAACCATCAAACTGTTCTCTGTGTTAAATAAATTGTGTATCAGCAACAGTTATTCCCCTGGTCAAGGTTTGTGTTATAAGGATTTAAGATGAAAAAGCTCAGCAATAATGTTTATACATAACCAACAGCCTTGGAGAAAAACTGATTTAATGTGGGTTTAAAATCGAGTTTTGCACAAACTGACAAGTGCTTTAATGAATTATTAAGTATTGTTCTAATAAAAATGTGACTGTTATGCTAATCAACTAAGAAAAGATACATTTGCTATAGATTAATACTTCTATATTATAGAATTTAATTTACTTCCAAGAGCTCCTACTAGCTTATACATAATAGAGAAGTGGGGGGGGGGGGGGGTGAGAAAACATAGTGTGGGTTATAGTTGACTATTTGACCTAGTAAGATAGTCTGTTGCTGAATCACAACGTACATCTCCTTATCCATCAGTGTTCGTTAGAATCATAGTTGACTTCAGAGGAGATGTTGCTATTCAAAAAAACTTAATTGTGTATACTAGATGCATACTTGAGGTAAAAAAAGGCAATAAATGAAAAAGGATGTTCCACTGTACATTTGTATAAATAATACTTAAACCCTTCACTTGTACCCTATTTCCTTCCTACTAAAACTGTTCTCAATATTCCTGAGAGTAGAAGCCACTGTCTCCTGCCTGGTATGTCTGACCCTAGCTACTGAGGGTGCCATGAGGTGCCCCACATTTCTCCCTACACAGCAGTGAGGCACCCATTCCCCAGCTGCTGAGACTCTAGACTGCTGGCAATTTTTAAATGAGTCTCTCTCAAATGTTCCAAAGTCAGTTGTTCTCAACCTTTAACGTGTATTAGAAATACAGGGAGAGCTGAAAGTTCAGAAGGCTGTACCCCCAGATTTCTGACTTAGTACATCAGGGGTAGAGCCCAATGTTGTACCTTTTCAACAAGTATCAAGGTGATGCCAATGATGATCTCCTGGGGACCACACTTTGAGAACCACTGCCCTAAGTGAAGAGAGCAGCCTCCCTCTTGAGGAGCAGCCCAAGTCCCCTGGGAATATAAATGCCAGGCCTCCTTGTCTCAAAGGAATCAATCTAAAGGGTCATCTCAGCTCCAGGTGGGATTGGCTACGACATTTATCATTGCACTGTGCTTCGCTAATTCCCTCTGCCTCTGTCGGACCTTATGACCATTCTTCTCCAATAGCTGTTGATCCTGGGTGTATTACAAGACCTAACTGATCTATTTAAAACACTCATCTGGGGATGTCAGGATAGCTCAGCAGGGTGAGTGCTTGCCTTGTAGCTGTGAGGTTCAGGGATCAAATCCTGGTCCCGGTCCATGCAAACCCATATGCTGAACTATGGCATAAGTGGTCACTGCCGGGATGGCAATGAAGGTTCTTGCCTACCATGCAGGAGGCCCCCAGCTCAGTTCCCACCCTTCATGGCCCCACATCTACCTGTGTGGAATGAAACCATGTCACAACTAATGATGTACAACTATGGAGACTGCTCCAGCCCTCCCCCTACTCTCTCTCTCTCTGTCTCTGTCTCTCTTTCTCTCTCTCTCTCTCTCTCACACACAAATACCTTCTCTAAAAAACAATACAATAAATCTTAAGAAAAAAAACAAACACCTACCTGACATTTAAATGGCTCTTCAATATCTCTAGAATGATCTCCAACTTTGTGTCTATCTTTTGTATTCTCCCCAATTCTGGATCAATAAAACCACTTAGCTTCTACTGGCTGTTGAATGCTGTTGGAAAAACAAATTCCTAACGTTCTGCTCCAAATAAGGCCTCCACACTACCTGATAGTACTAGAATATGTCTAGGCAGTTTTCTCTCTCTCTTTTCATGTCAACTTTTTCCTTTCATTTTCTCATTACTTCCCATTGTACTATTTTCTAACAATCTCAGAAGACTCCCTTTTCATTGCCTTAAGTATTGCACAAACCAGATACCAAAGTCATCCTCCATACTCCCAAAATTTAGTCCAATAGGAAGTTCTGATCAGTTTATTTATAAAGTATCTCTCATGACTATTTATATCTCTGCTTCCAACTGCCCATTGATGCCAGTGATCAGGCAAATATTATTTCCCACTCCAGTAACATTAAACCCGTTCTGACTAGACCCAGGTTTTTCTTACCTCCAATGTGTTTTCTACCTTCAGTGTTTCTAAAACAAAAACCTGACTTTTTTAATCCCTTTGAATGTACTCTTTCTACATTCTTCTACCGAAAAAAAAAAAAGAAGTCCTTTTGACCCACCGTGACTCCAAATACACACATATTGGTATCAGGACAAGTTCGTATGCCTTAACTTGGCTTACAGACTACTCAGGATCCAATCCCTACAGATATCTCTTGCTTTATCCCATATCCCAACATACAGCATAATATGCCCCAGCTAAACTAACCAACTTGAAGTTCCTGAGCCATTGCATAAGATACTTCATTAGAAAAATAGATTTGAGTTGCCAAGGGTAATACAGCACAAATACTAACAAAAATGATGGCAACAAAATTTAAAGCTCTCTAGTCTGAGAATCCATCCTCAGACCGACAGACTGCTTGTGACATCCAGGTCATTGGGGCAATCCTCTATAAGAATTGCTAAATAATTATAGAAGTTTAGGACAAGAATGGCCATAAAATAAAATCAAGGATAACTCTCTTAATTTCCAAATAAGGAAGACGGTGCTCAGAGAAATTAAATCATGCCCAATGGATATTAAAAGAGAACTAGGGGAAGCCGGGATGGCTCAGCGGGTTGAGCACCCACTTTGCAGCCCCAGGGACCAAGGATCAAATCCCAGACCATGCAGACCCATATGCTGAACTTGGGTGTGATTCCCATGCAGGAGGCCCCTAGTCCAGTTCCCGCCCTGCATGGCCCCCACCCATCTGTGTGGAACGAAACCAGGCCGGAAACTGATGCTATGAACTATGGAGACTGCTCTGGGTCCTTCTCCTTCTCTCTGTCTCTCTCTCTGTCTCTGTCAAAAACAATAAAATAAATCTTAAAAAAAGAGAACTAAATTGGGAGAAAGGTGAAAAAAGTTGAAGGAAATCTAGAAAATACCAAATAATTAAAACAAAAAGAGAAAAAGTAATAAAACGTTGTTATGAAGACATCTAAGGATAACAATAAATCTTACGCAGACAAACCCAATGTGTGTATGAGGATGTGGGGACAGGCTGAGACAACAGAATTCCACACTGGTGCCCACAACAGTCACTGTCCCTTTCAGAAAGTGTTGCTGCTAGTGGGTCCTTGTGGAAGGCAGTGAAGACTTACCAGAAGATTTATTTATATCCTCAGCTCTTTGAGCTATAATGGTTACTGTCTCAGGAAGAAATGTGTTTGATATTATTCACTGACACACAGACACATGAAGCAAATATGCTCATGCACACAACTAAATAATAAATTTTTTCACAAAGCAAACACTGATGTGTTCTATTTTATTTTGTTCTGTTCTGAATCATTACAAAAAGGGTTAAGTATGACATGCTTAATTGTTTCACAGTGGGTTGTAACCCACAGTTTGAAAAATAATATACACTCGGTTTCTCATTATTCAGTTGGAATATGACGTTTGCCTTGTGTTCTTTTATCCATAACAGCAATATACTTTAAAATGCCCCTAGCATATTTTGCCTTCTTAGTAAATTGCATTTGGTCCCCCAACAATACTTCTTATTAAGATTAAGCCACGCAACGCAGTAGGAAGAAGAAGGATATGATGTGTCTTAGCTTAGGCTTCCAGAACAAAGCACCTTAGACTGGGTGGCTTAAACAACAGAAATTTACCGTAGTTTTCAGTGTATAAGATGATACTTTTGTCTAAAATTGTTAAACAAAAAATTGTGTGTGGGGGGGTTGTCTTATACACAGGAGTAACCTATGTATTGATTTCTTAATGTTGGGTTAGAAAAATAGGGACTGTGTTACACATGGATACATGTTTCTTACAATTCTGGAGGCTGGATGTCTGAGATGAGGCTGCATCATGGTCAGTTTCTGGTGAAAGTTTTCTTTCCAGCATTCAGACAACCATATTATCACTGTGTAGAAAAGAGAGAGAGAGAGAGAGAGAGAGAGAGACAGAGAGAGAGAGAGAGAGAGAGAGAGAGAGAGATAGAAACTCTCTGGCATCTCCTCTTCTGAGGAGATACATCACATCATGAAAGCCTCAGGATCTCATTTAAACATACCGTAATTACCTCTCAAATGTCTCATATATAAATACCATCCACACCAAGGGTAGGATTTCAATGTATTAAAATTGAGGGGAAGGGAGGCGAAGGGAGACACAATTCAGTCTATAGCATAATGGAAAGCAGTATTCTCCCAAAAGAAAAGGGTCTTCCAGTTCTGGTGGAAAGAAAGATGTGGATAAAATAGACATAAAATGTAGAGTGTGACACAAAAGTCCCTATCTTCTTTGGAATCAAAATTTGAATATAGGTTGTTAGAAACACCGCTATTAATAGAGGAGGGCTTCTTCCTGGATGTTAGATGACACCTTACAAAATGACAAAACCCCTGACAAGCAGCCAGACAGCACAAGGGAGCTATCATGGAGGGTGAAGGAGCGTGTGACATGGTTAGGCTGAGAACAAGGAGCAAATCCTTAGTTCTTTGTTCTCCAAAGCCTGGGCAAAGTGTAAAGAAATCTAGAGGTTCATTTAACCTCTTAGTAGGTGTGTGGTGTCCAAAGTCAAAGACTTTGAAATCATAGTGTCAGAAATCCTAAAGGCCTAAAACCAGGCAAGATGATCTATACCTTAACCGGAGATACTCAGAAGCCAGTAGATAAAGATAATGTAACTTGAAGCATCCTCTCAAATTGCCCAAATGCCACCCAGAGAGAGGACTGAGAGGGGAATGGAGACCAAGCCTGTGTCTGAACATGTACCACAAAGATCCTGAGGAAGAAAGAAATGGTGAGCTGGAGGAGACTGCAAGATATTTGCTAAGTTCGAGACATACCATGTGACACTATTATCCTTCATGTTTCTTTCATGCTCAGTCCCCATTAAAATGTTCTGACTTGTCATTATAACTTAAGAAAAGTATATGGTGATTTCTGAAAATATAACATAGGTTATCATAAGAAGCTTGGGTGAAAAACATTGTGATTTTATCCTCACAGTTTTGGAACCAAGTAGTTAACTCCTGACTTCCCTTTATTCTAAAGATGACAAGAGACTGATTAATGTCACATGTCAATATCACAGGTGTCACACAAATTTTCACATAGTTCTCATTCATAAAACTGGTGTGATCTCTACTGTTCTACATAAAAATAACTTCTTGGGAGTCTTCCAAAATACAGGAAAGATAAATGTATAACAAAAGTTAAATATAAGACAAATAGTGAGACATTTCTGGATAAATTTGCAACTGAGAATAAGAACAAACTTCATTTGGCTATGAAGCACCAGAACACTTTCACCACTTGTACTACACTTAGCTATTTCTGGGTGACCATTGATTTTTGCTGGATGCCTACTATGCACTTATCACTGTGGCTACGTGGACCCTGAGGGTACAAATTGAACAGGGCAGAATTCCTGCCCTATCACAGCTGACTGCCTAATCCAAGAAAGAGAAAATTAAACAGTTGCAGAACATCAATACTGCAACTGTTGGATATTTCATATGCTAAGGGAGTAGGGAGGTGCATCTTCTTAGCTGTGCAAGAGGGCTGTGTAGGACAAACTGTGAGGGACATCTTCAAAGAGAGGTGACAACTGCACTAATTAATCTTATATTATCAGTAGAAATGGTGTGTTATATATTTTTTAAAGTATTCTTTTTTTCACACTGAAGAAATCTGACTGAATCTAGTACAAATATTAGAATAGAATAATTTGATGCCACAGTGATTCTAAATCTAATTTTGAGGGTTTACCACATGATTCCATGGGTTGGGTACTACGATAAATAAGACATTAGTGATAACTTTTGAAATCCATGCAGTAGCTATTTATTCTGAGGAGATTGTAATATAAGCCTGAAATAAGAACAAGTACCAGTAATCCTAATAGAATCCTAGTGACTACTGGTGGCTTGGCATAAGAAATCTAGCAATGACATTTTATACCAAGATTAATATTTTTGTACTTCAAAATATTTAAACAGATGAGGATGAAATAACCAGGAAAATTCCTTAATGATTCAAAAATGGCTCTAATGATATTGATGAAATGAGATTATGAACACATGATACCTTGTCCCAAGTTAAGACAAATTCACTTTCTTAGAAATTTTAAATTTGAACAGATACCTACTGGCTTTGGGTGCTAGACTCTAAGAAACCTGTAAAGGTAGGTGGGTTGATCATATTTACCTACCAGATTTGTTGGACAAGCAATGGAAGTCTAACTGCAGAAGTGTAGAGGGGAGAATTAAAAGGCCACGTGTACCCAAAGAGAAGGAGGGAGAAGTGGGGACAAGTTGGTGACCTTGGTGTTGGGGTTGTCTTGGTTTGGGGGGGTCTTTGTTTTATTGCCTTGTAGAACCTTGCTCTCTCTCTCTCTCTCTCTCTCTCTCTCTCTATATATATATATATATATACATATATATATATATATAAAATTTATTTTTTAATTGTTTTTTTGACAGAGAGAGAGAGAGAGAGAGAGAGAGAGAGAGAGAGAGAGAGAGAGATACAGAGACAGAGAGAGAACTGAACTGAAGGAGCTCCCAGTTCAGCACATGGTTCAACACGGGCCGGGGCAGGGATTTGATCCTCGGTCCCCAGCACTGCAAAGTGAGTGCTTAACCCACTAAGCCATCCCGGCTTCCCCAAACCTTGCTATATTTATCATTGGAGTTCTTGAGATATGCCAAGATTGTTCCAGGTTTTGGCAGAAAATTAAGAATGGATTTTGTTACATCTGAGCAAATGCCACCTAAGACCAAGTTAGAGAAAGCAACACATTGTTCTAAGCAGAATATATACAAGATCCCTTTCATTTTTACTTATTGACTCCACAGAATGAAAAGCAATAGAATACAAGTAAATTTGAATGCTGCCTTTGTATTCCCCTGGGTTACACAATAGAACTAAAATCACATGTACATAATCTTAGCAAAATGAGATGGACCCATACATTTACCCAGAATGCTCAGTTGAGAGAAAAAAAATTACGTATTTTATCATTTTAATGTTTATTTGTTAAGTTGATTAAACTAAAATGCTCAGGGTGATCCTGAAATTTCATCTGGGATTGTGACTCCATCTGGAAAGAATGTTAAAAGAAGAGCAGTTGATTTGTCATTTATTTCTAAATACTCTAAAATATTTAATTTTTCAGTTATCCAGATGTTGGGCACAAGCTTTAATTATAGAATCCACAACTGTCATTTGATAGTTATAGTACAGGGCAACATTAAGCATTAAAAAATAAAAATAAAACTGTGAAGAGACAAACGTGGCTTCAAGGACATCAACTTCAGTTTCTTATTGAGTGTCTACCCTCATCCTTCTAGTGCATTATTCAGTAACATTATTGAGGCTTTCCTTGCTACTGGCCTCCTCTAAATATTTTTTCTTTAGCTCTTCAGAAATTTATTCACAGAGAATGGAATGATAGTTTAGTTTCCCAGTGTACGCCCTCCCAGGAGAACTGTCAGGTTAAGTCTTTAATTAAACAGAACAATCTTTTATTGCAGGATTTTTCGAAACCTAGTCAATAGAAGAGGGAGTATTTGAGAAACAGGGAAGTTTCCGTGATGACTCTTCCCATACTCTCTCCATATCTCTCTCCTTAAAATATCAGGGCTTGTTTGGCAAAAACAAAGATTAAAATACAGTACGAAGCAGAAGTACTAATACTAAATCTGTCTGATCATTGTAACCATGATCATTGCTATTTTCATTCACATATTATCTTTTGCTTTTCCTTGAAAGCTTATATATTCTCCCCATAACAGAAAAATAAAACAACAACAAAAAAAGAGAGTTGGGGAAGCTGGGATGGCTCAGCAGGATAAGCACTCATTTTGCAGCCCCAGGGACTGAAGATCGAATCCTGGCCCTGGCCCATGTGGACCCATATTCTGAACTGGGTTGTGCTTCCCATGTGGGAGGCCCCCAGTTCAGTTCTTGGCTCCTGGTTCAGCCCCTGGCTCAAGGGGCCGTGCCTCCCATGCAGGAGGCCCCCAGCCCAGTTCCCGCCCTGCACGGCCCCAGCCCGCCTGTGTGGAATGAAACCATGTTGAAAACTGATGATGTACAACTATGGAGACTGTTCTGGACCCTCCCCAGTCTCTCTCTGTCTCTCTGTCTGTCAAAAACCAATAAAATAAATCCTAAGAAAAATTTTTGCGTGACAACTCTGTACCAGAAACAGTGTTACACCCAACACAGACACAGAGGATGGACACAGGACAAAGAGCAAAAATAGGCTAGGGAATTAGGCACCAGGTCAAAGTCCCAGTGCCTCTTGGGACTGACTGTGTAACTTGAGCAAGTTAGTGCTCTCTAAGCCTCATGTTTTGTTCCGTGAGATGAATGTGCTGGCAAGGTTGTCATAGGTATTAATGAAAACATATGAACAGCATCTAACATTAATATGATGGCTATATTTTTCCATCTTGATCAATTTATTTATATTAGCAAACTTAAAAAAAACTTTTTTTTCTTGGCAGTTACAAATACTGGCATTTATGACAACATGGATGAGCCTTGAGATTATTATGCTAAGCAAAATAAGGCAGAGAGGAGACAAAAAGGACCACATGACTTCATTTATAGGTGGAATGTAAAACTGAAAGCGACAAGGAAACAAAGACTCAGGAACACAGTCAACAGTGTAGTGGTTACCAGAGGGTAAGGAGGAAGAGAGGTAGAGGGGAGGGAGGGGCATCAAATACGTGGTAATGGACAGAGAGCTGACTCTGGGCGGTGAACACACAATGCAACACATAGATAATATAATATAGACTTGTACACCTGGAACCTACGTAATTTTTAATAACCAATGTCACCCCAATACATTTAACAGTAATTTTTTTGTTGTTGGTAATCAGGACACACAGAGTCTTATAATAATTTCAAGAACATAAATGATCAGGCAAGAATTTACTTAAAAACTTAAAACCAGATTACCAAAAAACTATTTGGCACAACATGAGGGGTGCCTTTATTGAAATATTCTATTAGATTATTGATGCATAAAATGTAAACAGTATGCATAAATAGCTTCCTCTAAAATCCATAATGCTAATTGTTCATTCATAGGCCACATGTCAGTGGGAAATATATCTGTTCTTGGTGACAAAAAAATAAAATCACATAAATAAAAGGGAAGGATCTTCTCAAGAAATCTCCCCACATGCAATTTCATAAAACACATCTAAATAAGTCAGTAGTGTGGGCGGGTTGCTAAGGAATGCCGAATATACGTATGTTACAGCTTTGAAGACATGGGCCTACGAGGGAATTAAATTGTCAGAATGAGATCAGCAACTCCTTCCACAAGCACATATTGTGAAGATACTGCATGCTGTCATTGTGTAAGCTGAAGAGAGCGACGGGTCTCCTGTGTGCAAGAGACGTCCATGATGGAACTAAAGAGGCTCACCATTGGCAGAGTAATTCTGTGCCGTGCTTTGCATTAGCTGCCGTTTAAAGATTCTTAAATTTAAGCCAGAAGCATCCAGTCTGGGCTTGTGGACACAGAGATGGTTCAGAGAAGTTAAGTAACAAATTAACTAAACTGATTTATTCCTAAGGAATTCACGACCTAAAAGTTTTCCTATTCCTACCTATTCCTGAAAAAATATACCTCCTAAAATTATTGTAATAAAGTGAAGCAAACTTGGAGTATATGCCTGTGAAAAAGCATTAGGAAACCAGCATTTTTAAGAAAAAAATAAATAAATTGCCCTGGTTGCCTATTTTTATGAGCCAAATTTACTCCAAAAACACAGGACCAGGACATTTCTAGCATCCAGTGTGAATGGTCAGTTACATTAGATTTTTTTAGTATAATTCAGACAAAGAGTAAAATTGCAATATGCATAGGTACTTTGAGGGAAAATGAATAATTTAAATAAATGAAATACGGCATCCTCAACTAAGTACCAAGTTTGGAAACATAAATCCATCAATCAATTAACCAATCAATCCCCAGCATTTGATGCTTTAAATATATAATCCTTTTTTGTGTCCACCAAAATTCCATTTTATAAACCAGGAAACTGATAAACACATTTACCACAGGAGGCGATGCTTGTAGAGTGGTTTTTATATAGGGCCTTCCCCTCAAATCGGTCATTTTTGCAAAGGGTGGGGGGGAAGTCACAGGTGGAAATCGAAAACGTACAGAAAAGACATTCATGCAATATAATCATAGAGAAAAAAGATCATTGAAACCACATCCCATTATTGAGACAGAATAAAGAAAAATGCTCCAATATGCAGCTTCTAACTTCACTGGTGAAAAACAATAGGATTGAAGTAACTGAGCTCCCATAAAAAAGTATGTGGACTGAACTTGAAAGGGTTTGTGTATTGTTTTAAAAAAACGAGTTTTACCTAGAGGCCTTGCCGTCTATAGTGCTTCCTTTCTTCACTACAGATACCTAAAGAAGTTATTTATTTTTTTCTTAAATTAACATTTGTGGAAAAAATACATCTTTGAAATTAAGATCCATAATAAAAAATGGATTTTATAGAGCTTCTATATATAGTTTTGCCATCGCTTCTACACCACACGATTGAATCGGCTGAAGTCTTGGAAAAAACCACTCCAGGGAGCCATACAGTCTTGACTAAAGAAATGCACTCGTTTTAATGGGAGCATTTTTTGTGGTTGATTTCATCACTTATTTCTAAAACTCCCTGATGAAGCCCCAGGAAATCCAGACTTCTCCATTTCTTGCATGCATTCAATGGGGCTACAGAATAATTTAAGCTCTCCTCTGAGTTAGAATCTTTCCTTCTCTAGTTCATCAACCTCATCTGTCACGTATATGTCACTGAAATGAGAAAAACCTTAGAAGGCAGGAAAAAATTAAAAACAAATTAATGTGGGAAGATGATATAAATCAAGCAGTGAAGCCAAGACTGAATTATCAAAAGATCTTTCATCAGGAGTGAATACATATTCCTTTCTCAAGAGGAACCCATTATGTGTTTTTGTTTGCACTATTATACATCAAGTGGCATATTAAAGAAATAGATTTATTGGGATTTAGAATCTGCTTTACTCCGATAGGAAAGAATAGTAGTTCTTCAAATTTAATTTGAAAAGGCTTAAACTGTGAAAGTCTGCATAGGCCCGGACTAGCCATGAATGCTAAGAAAAACAAATACTATTTTTAACTTAAAACACATGAATGAATCTTCTCCCATAAGAAAAAAAAACAAAAAAAACACCAAAACAATACCATGAGAGGATAAGCATTATTTATTCTATTTAAAAATCCACAGAATTTTTTCAGTCAAAAGCAGTTTGACATTCTTAAGGCAAATCATGCTCTGTTTACTGAAAGAGGAAAGACACAATTAAAATAAGAGTTGTTTGTGTTTTCTAAGCTTGTTTTTCTTCTCATTTAAACTGATTGGCTTTACCAAAAGGCTTTGAAGCACACATCTATATAAAACAGAGATCTCAATAAGGGGTTTTAGATTGCCAAGCAATTTGGATGAACATCAAATGTAGATTAAATTCACTATTCAGTGGTAACTACGTTTAACTTGCGCAATCACCACACCTGTTCTTTTATTAGAGAGGCTCGTAAATTGTCATATTGGATTCTTTCTGGGGAGAGAAAGCGTGCGCGTGCGCACGCGTGCGCAGGAGAGAGAGAAACAGAGTGAGAGACATATAGAGATATATAGAGAGACTTGTTGGGGGAAGGAATGTCTAGGCATTTAATTTGATCTAAAAACAGATAAGAGGTAAGATTGGGGGAAAGGAACTATTGCAATAGGAAGACCACTCTGACCAAAGACTAACTAGTGTCTCAAGAGTTAAGCAGAAAGGGCTTTCTTTTCTAAGGAGTAAAACTGAGCTAGAAACAACCAGGTGCAGTAAGTGGGATAAACAGTGGATGGATGTGCTTGGAGATCAGAAAATGTTTTACTCTGAGGCCCTTCTATTCTTGACAGGGGATCTTCAAGAGGGATTGTATGCTGATTCGTGCTAAAGGTGTCAAGTTCGAAGACCTGGGGGAAGGAGACAAACTTACCATGTTCCGTTAACCAGCATTTTGTTCTGATTGGTCCATGGGGACTCAGTCCAGCTAATCATTAGTAAAGCAAAGAATAGAAATTTGGAGAGTGTGACTGGCCATGTCCTAGATAAATGAGAGGGGAGCTCTTGTGAATCATCCCTATATGGGGAAGAAGGCTTCTTTGCAGTAATGTTTCCTGGAACACAAAAGGAGGGGGTCTTTAACTTTCACTGGCTCCAGAATCACAGGGCTAGGGCCAAATTTAACATCATCACTCATAATGTCACTCAGCTCTGAATCCTTCCTCTTGCTCTTGTCCTGAAAAAAGAAATGCTCGTTCTTACTCTCTCCTACCACAAAGATGCTGGAAGAACCAGTTCACCATGCCGGAGAGCTAGGGCCAGGGTCAAGGGTGAGGAAGTAAGAATGACTTTGGAAAATCTTTTAAGTAAAAGGAGCATCGCTGGGACAACCGTATCTGAGCTGAGCAGAACCCCCTAAAATGATTGGGGTCCCTCTAACAAGGTTAAAAGCACCTAGAAAGTGACATGTCAAGTCATAGAGTGTGTGGTTTGTTTTCAGAGCTCTGAGCATGAATGTAGCTTTTAGACAGGCTGGCAGAAGAGGAAGCAGCATGCATGGAGTCACATTCATGTCTGAAGCCTCTTCCAGACATCTGTTGGCCATCGGATCTGTTCTGAATGAGAGAAACAAGATGGTAGTGTCTGACGGCAGATTTCATCAGGGTACAAAAGTGTACACAAGTCATTGTATGATGTCCTGAGGCTCAAAGTGAGAAGGCAGGTGAAGTAAAGTGGGTGGTGATTTTTTTTCCCTCAGGGGAAGTAAATGCTGCATAAACTTGAATGGAATAAAGGTCATGAACTTTTGGATCACTTGGGTGTTGTTTTTCTTAATGGAGAAGACTACGACTTTGATGACTTGGAACCTTATCTGTGAATTCATAGGCCAACAAGAGCTTGAGAAATAAAGTTCTTCAAAATATAACACTGAGGATTGTAACTACTGTATACACTACTACCATCAAAAGCAGCAACATGCATCATAGAGTACATAATTAACTCCACATGAGTGAAAAGAAATTAGTTCTGCTTATAAGTAACAAAATGCTGATAACTCTCATTTCAATAACTCTCATTCAATTTTGTCATTTAAGAGCATTTGGAACTTTTATCACTCTTGTGATAAATTAGAAGGGGGAATGAAGTCTGTGTTTTCTGTACATTTCGCAGCAATAACGCCATCTCTGATATACTTTGTCTCTCTCATCAAAGTAATATTATTTGTTTCTTAATTACATTTCTGGGTAAAGGTAAAATAACAAAGGACCATACCAGTGAATTCATTTCCTTATAACACACATTATAGCGGACCTTGGTGAACACTAAAGAGGTGGAGAGGAAAGTAGCTCAGAAAACTAGATTAGACTTTTCCTTTCTCTCACTTGTCCTACCTTACTGGTTGTTTTCATTCTTCATTTTCTAAGTTAGATGTAATTACGTTTCTGCATCATATCCATTTCTCATGATGTTGAAGCCCTGGTCATAGTGTAAAGAAGCCTTAAAATGCGGGTGCACAGGAAGTTGGCATAAATAAAATAAGGTGAGTCCTTTCTTCTGTATCCTATTAACAAAGCTTTGTTTAATTACTGTCTTACAGAAGGGGCAGTCACACCTAAATTACAGCACCAAATAGTATAGACCACCAAGGGAGACTTCTGCACAGGAATTTTAGAGATTTTCCATTATTCTTTATTCAGCAATATTCACAATACTCGTCTTAGTAGTTGGTGAATGATTCTAAATTTGAAACCTCATTTTCTCCCCTAATGATCACACTTCAAGGTTCAGGTTTAAGTTCTGCTCCATGTTTGGCCATTTTCCAGAATAAACTCAGCCAATGAGTAACAGTGACGAAGTAAAGACCCTCTTTCTCCTCACGCCCACCCTGAGAGAGCCAGCAGACGGCAACATGGTAGAGACAGCCCACCTCAGTGGACACTCCCCGCATGTTTACGTAGCACTGCCTTGGGGTGAACAGAAATAAAGATGAGTAAATACAGGGCCGCTGACAAGGTATTTGTCTATATGGGGAGATTCTGATTCATTTATTCTCATTAAACTGTGGGCTCCAGCAGGTGATTCTGCGACAGCTTGCTGAGCAACCCAGTTCCTCCTCCCCGGGTTGGTGTGCAGCTGGGGTGAAGCTGTGTTAGTGTGCATGGTCTTGTGGGAATGGCTTCGGAGGATATCTGTCAGAGAATTATAAAGTCATCCAACAGAGGCTCTGGAGGGCCAGATGTCATCTTTCATGCTGGACCTTTTGCAGAACAGGCTTCCAAAATGTCTCTGCACACAGGTTCTCTGCCCACCAAGATGGCACGTGTGCAGAACTGACCTTGGAGCCAGGAGTCTCTGGAGATCTGCCTCATTGAGATTTTATTCCCTTTAAAAGCACCCTCATGGAGCCTGAAAAACTGCTTTCCCTGAAGAGGTTGTTTCACAGCCTGACATACTTTTCAGGGTAATGGCCAATGGAATTTAGGTTCAACTAGCACTCATCTTAAAGGGCACCACAGTCAGTGTTCAGAACATTAAGAATTTTAGGCTGGAAATAAAGTGGCCTCCTGAGTGAATTTCACATTTCAATGAGTGGATAGAGATGTGTCCTGAAAAATTTTTTTGGGGGGAATGGAGGTGGGGAAAGAGTTTAGATGGACTATAAAAGAGAGATCTGCATTTCTGTCCTATCAGTATCTATCAGTCTTTCAAAGGAAATATAGATATTTTGAGATCTACAGCATTTTTCCATGTATGAGACGATCCTTTGGTCTAAAAGTGTTAGACCAAGCATTTGGAGTTGTCTTATACACAGGAGGAACCCGTGTATTGATTTCTTAATGTTGTGTTAGGAAAGTAGCAGTCACCTTATACATGGGGAACATCTTTTTTTTTAAGATTTATTTTATTGCTTTTGACAGAGACAGAAACAGAGAGAGGCAGAGACAGAGAGAGACAGAGAGAAGGGGAAGGGCCCAGAACAGTCTCCATAGTTGTGTATCATCAGTTCTCAACTTGGTTTCATTCCACACAGGTGGGCGGGGGCCGTACAGGGTGGAAACTGGGCTGGGGGCCTTCTGCATGGGAGGCTTAATCCCCTCGAGCTAGGGGCAGAACCAGGGGGCAAGAACAGAAATGGGGGCTCCTGCATGGGAAGCACAATCCAGTTCAGCATATGGGGCTGCACATGCCGGGGCCAGGATTCGATCCTCAGTCCCTGGGGCTGCAAAGCAAGGGCTTAACCCACTGAGCCATCCCAGCTTCCCCGGGGGTGCGGGGGGGGGGGTGCATCTTATACACAGAAAAAATACAGTGCATATCCTATAATACCATACGTGTGTATATATACATAGTTCCTTATATTCAGTATGTGCTTATATAATAGTAACAAATTAAAACCAGGCCAACCTACTTACACAAAAATATATAAGTTCTCATTTATTTATTTTTTTTTATTTGGACTATAATCATAAAACAGAAAAATTGTTATAAGTGAAAACTATGGGCCACACTAGTTACATATTTTGTTTTGGAAAAAAAGTATGATGACCTCTGTTATTAGGCAGGTTACTGAATGTGCTTGGGTTGAAATTATATGAGGTCGGCCCTGCAGGTCAAGGCCTTGTCCAATTAGCTTGGAACAAGGTTTCTTTCATGTGTAAACATACAGATATAATAAACTGTTGTTAGAAGTGAATGATATCTTGTCTTCCTTTGTTCTAGTTTCAAAATATGATTTATCAAAGTTACCGGTAAGTAGGGGAGAAAACGAGAGTGTGGAGTCTTCTACAGTTTGTGTAGCGTATACCGGTAACTTGTCATAAAGTTGTCCACATACTTACTACCAGGTAATAGCCAGTGGAAGACACAGTATGACCACGTCGCAGGGCTCAAGTAGGAAACACAATGTTGTACTGGGATGCCTACACTACCTTTCATCTCAAGTACAAAAGAGTGAGATGGACCATCTCCGGAGCACAGATCAGTTGTGCTGGCGAAACTTGAAGGAGTATGGACCCCTCTGTCTTGAAGAGGACGGGGGTTGGGTGAGGGGTTGGGATGAGATTGGCAGCCATTTCCAGTTCTGCTTGGAGCCTTCACCACCACGGATTAGAATCTAACGTACAACACACTACCTATAGGTGATGACACTGTATGGTACAGAAGCCCCATTATCCATGGCTTCAATTTTTGTGGCTCCAATTACCCACGGCCAGCTACAGCCCAAAAATAATAAATGAAAAATTCCAGAAACAAACAATTCATGTGTTTTAAATTATGCGCGGTTCTGAGTAGTATCGTATCTCCCGCTGTCTTGCTTTGTCCTGCCCAGGACATGAATCATCCCTTTATCCAGAATATCCACACTGTATAAGCTACCTCTCTGTTAGCCAGTTAGTAGCTGTCTCCAATCCCAGAATAGTTATCAGGAAGAGATCCCATGAACGTAACTTTTATTCAGTGTATTGCTATAATTGTTCTATTTCATTGCTTATTATTCTTGCTACTTTTCTACAGTGCCTAATTTATAAATTAAACTTCACCACAGGTATGTATATATAGGAGAAAAGCATAGTATGCACAGAGTTTGCTCTATCTATGGTCTCAGACATCTACTGGGGGTCTTGAAACAGATAGTTGAAATTTGCTGAGAGTAGCACTTAAATGTTCTAACACACACGCAGATAAATATGTGAGCTGATGGATGTGTTAATTAACTAGGTGGGGGATCTTCTCACATTGACACATACATTAACTCATCATACTGTACATTTTAAATATTTTATAATTATATGTGTCAATTATACTTCAATAAAAATGGCTAAAAAAGAAACCA
>PVKE010028154.1:0-21127 GCA_004027555.1 Craseonycteris thonglongyai | reverse complement strand
TGGGGTGAGAGCCAGGCAGGACCTCAGTGCGGTCTGGGTGCTGACCCCGCTCCGCCCCTTCCTACTGCTGACACTGGAGCCAGTGGCTTTGCCCTCTGTGTGCTGCAGGCTATTCCTCTGCGCAGTGAGGAGAAAACCCACCCGGTGATCTTTCTCAGAACTGCAGGGATCACGGGGCTACGTTCTTGGTTCTCACTGAGTGGGAGGTGCTGGGCCTACAGTTGGGCTGCATGAAAAAGTAAAGAGAAAAGCCAGGGGACCTAGACAGGCTTCAGTTCACAGGAAAAAGGTCTGGATGTCCCCTTGCTGACCACACTTTTGTCTCCGGCACAGTCTGGCCTTGACTCCTGTTCCCTTCAGCTTCCTCCCTTTGGTTGACATTCGTCCTGTGACAGTGTCTCCGAGAATAAGGCTGTACTCAGCCCAGAACCATCTTCGTCTAGACAGTAGGGTAGCAGCTCTGGGCAGGCAAGATGTGTGGACCTTGAGTTCTGAGCCGCTGGGCCCACAGATGCAGTGGGAGTGCCCACAGGCACTGCCCAGAGCAGGACCAGCCTTCCTCTCCCCTTGTGAAGGGGGCTCTGGCGGCTCCTCCCTTTGCTCATCTGAAAGGATTACGCTTGTCCAGTGAAATAGCTGGAGTTGCCTTTCAGGGCAAAGGCTGAACCTTCTGGAAGTAGTGAGAGTTCAGTAGGAAGAGCCCTGAGCTGAACTCAGTCTTCCCACCTGCAGAGAGGGTTTGGGGTCAGGCCTCGTCTCCTGAGGAGATGGCTGCAAAGCCCTCCAGGAGTGCTGAATGGTGCATGTGCAGGTGTGGGCAGCCTCTCCCCTGGGAAAGGAGGTGCGGGGAGCCGTGCAGTAGCCTGTGACAGGTCACTTTACTGACTAGGCCCCTCCCTTTTTCTCCTGCAGATGACAAGCCTAAAAGCTTGATTATCAGTCTGACTGCAGGACCACTGCTGCCTAAAACGGTTCAGCTGACTCAGAATGAAGTGAGTCTGGTCGATGGTTACTGTAACTTTGCTGCATGTATTTTGGGATTTTAAACTTCAAGTCTTTTTTTCTCTTAGGTTAACAAGGCTCGGAAGATGGGGGCCAAAGTTTACAGCATGGGTTTAAAAAACTATGACAAAGCCCAGGTAAATCAGAACAGGTAACCAGGGCCACAACTGAGCCCATTTAGAGAATATTTTCAAAGGTGGCTTTCCCCAGGTTGCCCACAGGGTGGTCCTCTAACCCAGCCTGAGGGCTTAGACAACAGATAGCCACTGCACAAATAAATATCAAGTGGTGTGTACAGTTGACACACCAGCGGTACAGGTGGGAGGGTTTTTCTCTTCCCAAGGCTTAACTGCTGGCTGACACCAGGGTCTAGCCCTTGGAATCTAACATAGCTTGAGGCCAGAGGCTGTCCTGGGATGGGACCTCCTATGTCCCCAAACCAGGGCTCTGAGTTCAAACCATCTTCTCTTTCTTTTAGCTGATTAGTATTGTAGACAATGGTAGCCTCGTGTATGGGAGGAAGGATTACAACACCTTTACTGACTTTGTTAACTCGGTGAGTGTGGGTTAAATGTGAAAAGGGGGATGTAATGACTTCTCACCATGGCCCATATTCATTCTCCTGATCCTACCACACTTCTCTCTATTCCAGCTCGTGGAAAATTCCTGTTTAGATGTCATGGATGAGGACACTTTCTTTGCCTGTGTAGGCGGTAAGAGCTGGAGTCACTGTTCTAGACAAAAGAAAGTGTATGTGTGTATGTGTGAGTGTGTGTAAGTAGTGTGCATAGTTATGTTGCTTGAGTGTGTGTGGTCCAAGTGTGGTGTGAGTGGTCTGAGTATGTATGGTATGTGTGTGGTGTGGGTGAGTGTGGCGTGTTGTGCATGGGTTGGTTGTATGGGAATATGTATTGTATATTTAAGTGTATGTTTGTGTAGGTTGTGTATGCCAGAGGTTGTGGTGTGAGTACATGTGTGTAATTATTTTTTTTTCAGTTTTATTGAGAGATAGTTGGCATATAGTTCTGTGTCCCACATAATGACTTGACATACATATATTGTGAAATGATTGTCATTTAAGTTTAGCGCAATTACTTTTGAAAATCACAAAAGTAAAAGTTTAACTTGAAAATAAGAAAAGTTTATTTAAAAGCTTCAACAAAACACCAGCAAATAATATCCATCAACATACATAAAAGATAATGCAGTAAGACCAATTAGGGGTCACCCCAGAAATGAAAGTGTGATACCATATTTGAAATATCACTGTAATTAATCAGCACATCTGCAAAATAGAGAAGAGCATGATTATCTCAATAGAAGAAGAAAAAGATTTGGACACAGTTTAACATCCAGGGTCATACTAGGAACTCAGCTGGACAAAAAGCCTCCATCTACACTAACACTCAGGGCAAACATCACACCCAGTGATTAAGTGAGGAATGCTGCCCCTGAGACCTGGAATGTGACAAGTGTGCCCTCTGCCCCTGGCCCAGGGCACCTGCGTCAGTGTGCTGAGGGCCTCCTGTGTATGACCTTCCTGGTAGGAGCCCTCCCTCTTGAGCAGCCACATAACTGGGGTTGAAGCCACTGAGATGGATGGGTCTGTGCACTGGCCCACTGGTAACAGCACACACACAGCTAGATTCAGCTGGACCCATGCCCAGGCAGCTGGCTCTGGCCTCTAATGGCTCCATGTAAGGCGATAGAGCAATGGTCATGGGTCAGACACAATTATGTGCATATCTGAGCCCTTACCCATTGGCAAGTAATCTGGAGCAAATGTCATAACTGTGCACTTCAATATTGTGTCAAGAAGTAGAAAGAATGGGAAGTCCAAGATGGTAAACACTGTGCCTGCTTTGTTCTGTGGACACATGAAAATTACAACTAAATTATTGAACAATCAACCTGGAGAACCATCTGAAGTCTAGCTGAACAGAGGCCAGGGGAAGCCAAGATGGCTCAGGGAGTTAAGCACTTGCTTTGCAGCCCCAGGGACTAAGGCTTGAGTCCTGGCACTGGCCCATGCAAACCCACCTGCTGAACTGGGGTGTGCTTCCCATGCAGGAGGCCCCCAGTTTAGTTCTTGCCCTGTGCAGCCCCCACCCACCTGTGTGGAACAAAACCATGTTAAAAACTGATGACATACAACTATGGAGACTGCTCTAGGCCCTCCCCCTTCTCTCTGTCTCTCTGTCTCTGTCTCTCTCTCTCTCTCTCTCTCTCTCTGTCAAAAACAATAAAATAAATCTTTACAAAGAAAAAGAAAAGGAGGCCATGTCAAGACTAGTAGGAGGGGTGCAGATGCAAAAGGACCCAAACCTCTGGTGGCAGTAGAGAACCCAGAGGTATATCTCAGCCACAGAGGCCCCCCAGAGAATCAAAGAACCCCAGCCCCATATCAGCTCCCCAGCCTGGAGCACTGATGCCAGGAAGAGGAACTCCACAACATCTGATGGTGAAAATCAGTGAGGACTCCAACCATCCCAGTGGGATGGAAGGCTGTGGGAAACCCGAACACCCTTTTAAAGTGCCTGCACAGACTGTCAGTTGCAGCTACTCTGGGCTCCAGCAGAGGGACAGTGACTCAGGCAGCAGTGAAGGCATACAGGAGGCAGACTGAGGTGTGTGCCTTTGGGTCAAGGGCCTGACAACAGTCGCCTTTTTTCCTGGGTGGGTTCTCATCACATGCAGCTCACTAGTGGGTACCATCTTTTCTGTGTTGCACACACCCCACATGGCCAAATCTGAACCTGAATGGTCTAGTGAGCTCCGCTTACTCCATCCTGCTGACTCACTGGGGCCCCATACCACACAACTTCACCAATTTCACCGGTGAGTAACCTGCCCTACCCACATTGCAATTTTTCTTGGAAAACTATTTAAGTCCACAGGCCCCAGGCAGGTGGCAACTGGCACTGGTGTGCTCTGAGTCTTTTGCTTTGTAGCTCCAGGCACAGCACTGGGACCAAACCAGAATCTACAGAAACACCCAGTACAAGTGACTAGGGAGACAGTGCCAGGTCCCCACAGGGCACCTACTATATAAGGCTATCCAGCAATACTGGGAGACAGCAGATCTACCTAATACATAGAAATAAACACAGACAGGCCTCCAAAATGAAGAGAAAGAAATATGTCTCAAAACAACAGCAGAAAATTACAGAAGAGCTAAACAATATAGAGGCAAGCGACTGAATAGCTCAAAGCAATGGTTATAAGCATGCTTAAGGAACTCAGTGAAAACTTCAACAGAGAGATAGCAAGCATAAAGAAGGACATAAAAACCATAAAAAAGAGCCAGTTAGAAATGAAGATACAATAACTGAAATTCAGAATACAAGAGAAGGGATCACCAGCGGACTAGATGGAGCAGAGAATCAAATCAGTGAATTGGACGACAAGATAGCAAAAAATATCCAGCTAAACTGTAAAAAAAAAAAAAAAAAAAGAATCCTCCGCCCCAGAAAATTTGCATCATAGGAGTATCAGAAGGAGAAAGAAGAAAGTAAGGAATTGAGAACATATCTGAAGAAATAATGACTGAAAACCTTTCAAACCTGGTGAAGAAAAAAGACATACAAGCCCAGGAAGCATAGAGAGTGCCAAATAAGATAAACCCAAATAGGCACACACCAAGACACATTATAACTAAAATGGCCATGGTTAAAGACAAAGCAAGAATCCTAAAAGCAGCGAGATAAAAGCAACTAGTAATTTATAAGGAAGCTCCCATAAAACTGTCAGCTGATTTCTCAACAGAAACTTTTCAAGCCAGAAGGGAGTGACAGTAAATATTCAATGTGATGAAAAGCAAGGACCTACAACCAAGATTACTCTACCCAGCAAGGCTATTGTTCAAAATCAAACAACAAATAAAAAGTTTCTCAGACAAGAAAAATCTAAAGGAGCTCATCACCACCAAACCAGTATTACCAGGAACGTTAGAGGGCCTACTTTAAGATGGGGGTGGGAGGGAAACAAAATTATGAATAATAAAATGGCAATAGCTACATATCAACAATTACCTTCAAATTAAATGGATTAAAAGCTCCAATCAAATAACAGAAAGTATTGCACTGAGTGGAGTATCAAACAGAGGAAGACAGATACAACTTGACTTTGCTTATAGGTGAAATCCAAAGAAGAAATAAATAAGCAGAACAGTAACAGATTCATAGATATAGAAAACGTTTACCGTATTTTTTGCTCCATAAGACGCGCCTGACCTGCCTGGACCCACTCTCCTTCCATGCAGTCCCTGCTTTCTGACCTGGCTGCAAGCTTCCCCATGGCATCATTAAGGTCCCCAATGTGCACTCTTCTTTGCAGTATTTGCTCCATAAGATGCACACACTTTTCCCTCCACTTTTTTGGGAGGAAAAAGTGTGTCTTATGGATTGAAAAATACGGTAGTTTATTGCCAGACGGGAGGAGAGTTGAGGGAGGGGCTAAACTAAAGGGGAGGGATTGGGAAGTTCATTTTGATGGTTACAAAGTAATAATTATGAGGATATAGGGTATAACATGAGAATATAGTCAATAATGTTGCAATAACTATGGCCAGCATCAAATGGATACTGGATTTGTAAGGGTGATGGGAAAAGGGTGAGAGGAGTGAGTGAAAAGGGGGAAGCAATCAAGAAATACAAGAGACTCATTTCATATCAAAAAACAAACACAGGGGAAGCCAGGATGTCTCAGTGGGTTAAGCACTTGCTTTGCAACCCAGGGGGCCAAAGATCAAGTCCTGGCTTCAGCCTGTGTGGACCCATATGCTGAACTTGGGTGTGCATTCCAGGTGGGAGACCCCCAGTTTGTTCTCACCCCTCCAGTTCAACTCCTGGCTCAAAGGGGTGTACCTCTGATGGCAGAGGCCCCCAGTGTAGTTCCTGCCCTGTGCAGCCCCCACCTACCTTGTGTGGAAAAAAACCATGTTGAAAACTGATGATGTACAACTATGAAAACTGCTATGAGCCCTCCCCATTATCTCTGTCTCTCTCCATCTCTCTCTGTCTCTGTCAAAAACAATAAAATAAATCTTTTAAAAAAACACAGACTGAAAGTAAAGGGATGAAAAAAATATTTTATGAACATGAAAATGAAAAGAGAAAATAAAAGTTAAGATAAAATAGGTCTTAAAATAAGCTATAATAAGAGATAAAGAAAGATACAGTCATCTCACTTTGGGTATATCTAAAGAAACCCAAAACACTACTTTGAAGAGACATGCTCATCCATATATTCATTACAATGGCCAAGACATGGAGGTAATTTCAGTTTTCATCAATGGATAAATGGATAAAGAAGAGGTGATACATATATACAATGGAATATTACTCAGCCTTAAAAAAACTGGGGAGACATCATCAAAATGGCTCTTGAAACCTCTTCTGGAAAGAACAAGTTAAACAAGTTGAACAACTAAAATCCAACCAGAGAATCTCTAAGTAACACACAGCTTCAAGTGAAAGTTCCACTTATCACAAGGAAATACCTAAAAGCCAGAGAAAGAAATGTGAGTGAGAAAGAAGGGAAGGGAGCAATGTGGAGACAATGTGGAGTGTGACCCAAAGACCAACACAGAGACCACCAGAGGAAAGAGTGAGGTGGAAGCTTGGGATAGTAGGCCAGGGTACAAGAAGGACTCTGGGCATGTTGGGGGCCAAGAACCAACAAAAGTGGAAGCATAGGTAGCTAGAGTGTAGACAGATGGCAGAAGTAAGGCACAGGCAGTAGAAGCATGACACTGGTGGCAGGAACACAGGGAGAGCAGCCATAGTGTGATAAGGGCAGCCATAGTGCAGCACAGGAAGCCATAGTGTGGCACCAGTGGTAGCTGGAGAGCAGTGCAGGCAGCCAAAGGATGAGGCTGGGAGCCATAGTGTGCAGCGGGCAGCTGGGGTGTGGAGCCAGCAGAGCATAAGACCAGCAGTTGGAGCAGGAAGTAGGTGGCTGAAGTGTGTTCCAACAACCAGAGCACTGCCAGGAGAGTGCTGGCAGCTGAAGCATAGAGTAACCCTCGGTGAAGTAGAGCCCCAGCCAGAGCACTGTGCAGCATGGACACAGAACCTAGTTGCTTCCCCTTGCTGTCTTCCAAGGCACTCCTCCTCCAGCTCCACCCAGTTCTTGTATATAGTCATCGATAGCCAGCAAGCTGCCATTAACCTGTGGTGCTAACAGACCTGTGCCTTTCTCAACAAAACCTGCCCCCACCCTTCCCACTGCCACCAGGAGAGGGATCCAGGAAAAGTGTGAAGCACAGGCATGGCAGCTTCTGACTGCAGTGGAATCTTGGAGGCGTAGAATATCATTGCCCACCATAGCTTCCGAACGAGGAGGTGTACAGCGACCAGAATGACTGAGTCAAAGAGAAGCCCACCTTCTAGGAAGTCTCCCACTACAAGAAAGCCTGATAATCAAGAGAAAATATTGTAAAACATGGGAATGACACTAGCTAGAAAGCTAAAGAAAGACTTCTTCACATCTACCAGGGGAAAACTCTGTATTCCCAGGAAAAAGAAACATTCCAAAAGCAATGAGTACCCTAGGGAACAAAGCTACTCAGAAAGAAAATTTAGAACCTCTAGGGGAAAAACTTAACGATATGAAATATACACTTTAAATGACACAGAATTGAAGATTATAATTCTGAAAATACTCAAAGAGATCAAAGAAAAATGGCAGAGTACACAGAAGAAGCTAAGTGATCTCAGAAAGGAAATCTATGAACAAAATGAATACTTTAACAAAGAAATTGAAACTATAAAATAGAACCAAATAGAAATTACAGAGATAAATAACACAATAAAAGAAATAAAAAATGAAATAGCTAGCATAGGAAGCAGAGCCAACCAAATGAAGGAAAAAAATAATGAAATTGAAGACAAAAATATGGAAATGTCACAGAAGGAAGAAGAGAAGCCTGAGAGTTAAAAGAAATGAAAGATCTCTACAAGAACTATCTGACTCCATTAAAAAGAGTAAAATAAGAATAATAGGTATTCCAGAGGGAGCAGAGGACAGGATGGGCACAGAGAATTTGCTCAAACAAATAGTAGATGAGAAATTCCCGAATCTATTAAAAAGAACTGGGCCTTCAAATGCAAGGAAACAGAGGCCCTAACTAGTTGAATTTTAGCAGACCTTCTCCAAAGCACATTATACTGAAGGTATCAAAGATCAAAGACAAAGAAAGAATCCTCAAGGCAGCCAAGAAAAAGAACAACATAACCTATAAAGGAAAGCCCATCAGACTGTCATCAGACCTCTCAACAGAAACTCTACAAGTCAGGAGGAAGTGGAATCAAGTATTCAAAATATTGAGGAAGAGAGATTAACAGACAAGAATCATCTACCCAGCAAAGTTATTCTTTAGATATGAAGGGGGAGTAAAGACCTTTTCAGACATACAAAACTAAGGGAAATCTCTAGCACAAGGCTGGCATTTCAAGAAATACTGAGGAAGGCTATTGAACCAGAATAAAAAGTGAAAATAAACATGAAAAACTGGGACAACAAAAATGTAGAAAGGAAATTAAGTAAAGGTTTAGACTTCCAAAGAGATTAGAGATAAGCATTCTTAAGGGACCACTCTCTATATATGAAACTTTCTTTTCCATAAACTTCATGGTAACCACTCAAAAAGAATTTAGAACTGAGACACATAACACACACATACACACACACACACACACACACACACACACACACATATACATAAATACAGGAGGAAACAGAGGAAAAAATCATAAACACCACCAAACTATAATAACTGATGGGAAGAAGAAAGCAAAGAAGCAATTGGGAAAAAAGAGCTACCACAAACAAAGGATAAAATGGCTACAGGAAATCTTCATATATCAATCATCACCCTAAATGTAAATTAACTGAACTCACCACTAAAAAGACACAGAGTAGGACGGAAAAAACGCAACCTGATGCTGCCTCCAAGAGACACACCTCAGCCTCAAGGAAATATATAAATTCAAAGAGAAAGGGTAGAAAACAATACTCCAAGCCAATGGCATCCAGAAAAAAGCAGGTGTAGCCGTACTTATTTCTGATGAAACAGACTTCAGGATTGAAAAGGTAATAAGAGAAAAGATGAACATTTTATAATGATAAAGTGGACAATACAAAAATAATACATGACACTTATTTATATATGCCCTCAACCAGGAAGCACCAAAATTTACAAAGCAACTACAAACAGATATAAAAAGAAAAAATTATAAAAACATAATTACAGTAGGGGACCTAAACACCTCTTTGACAGCCATGGAAAGATCATCTAAACAGAAAATAAATAAGAAAACATCATGGGGAAGCCGGGATGGCTCAGTGGGTTAAGCGCTCACTTTGCAGCCCTGGGGAACAAGGATCGAATCCCAGCCCTGGCCCCGGCCCCGGCCCTGGCCTGTGCGGACCCATATGCTAAACTGGGGTGTTCCCACAGTTCAGTTCTCTTATTATTAGCATAATAAGATGGATGCTAATCTATTTTTTTTTTTTAAGGGCAGGGGGTGGGGAAGAGCCGGAATGGCTCAGTGGGTTAAGCGCTCACTTTGCAGCTCTGGGGACTGAGGATCCAATCCTGGCCCCGGCCCATGCGGACCCATATGCTGAACTGGGGAGTTCCCCCAGTTCAGTTCTCTCTCTGTCTCTGTATCTCTCTCTCTCTGTCAAAATATTAATAAAAATATAAATAAAGTCTTTAAACATTGTCTTCTTATAAAAGAAAAAAAGAAAGAAAACATCAGCTTTAAATGATGCATTACAGCAATTGTACATAATTAACATTTATAGCACACTCCATCCTGCAACACATGACTATATTCTTTTCTAGTGCACATAGAACAATCTCAAGGATAAACCACATGCTGGAGCACAAAGCTAGCTTCAGCAAATTTAAGAAGACTGAAATCATACCAAGTGAATTATCTGACCCCAGAGCATTGAAATTGGAGATCAACTGCAAAAAGAAAGTAGAAATAAAAACATATATACATGAATATTAAACAGCATGTTATTTAAAAATGACTAGATCAAAGAAGAAATAAAGATACTTAAAAATAATTAGAAATGTATAACAATTAAAACAGAACTTATCAAAATTACTGGGATGCAGCAAAAGCAGTAATAAGAAAAACTTTTATATCACTACAGGCCTATCTCAAGAAACAAAAAAAATCACAAGTAAACTACCTAATATCACATCTTGAAGAACTAGAAAATGAAGAACAAAAAAACAAACAAAAAAAACAAAACAAAAAACACCCCAAATCAGCAAAAGAACGGAAATAGTAAAAACTAAAGCAAAACTAAATAAAATAAACTAGAAAAACTATAGAAAAAAATTAAGCAACAAAGAACTGATTCTTTGAAAAAAAATCAATAAAATTGACAAACTCCTGGCCAGGATCACCAGGGGAGAAAAATAAAAGACACAAGTGATCCAAATTACAAATGAAAGAGGAGAAATTACAACTTGTATACCACAAAAATACAAAAGATCATACAAGAATACTATGAAAGGCTATATGCCACCAAATTTTGCAACCTAGAAGAAATGGACAATTTTCTAGAAACTAATTGTAGTCTTCCTAGACTGCATCAAGAACTGGATAATCTAATCAACAGTAAGAAAATTGACACAATCATATAAATTCTCCTCAAAAGCAAGAGGTCTGGACCAAATGGTCTCACTAACAAGTTTTACCAGGCATTCAAAGAGGAATTAGCACCTATTCTCCTCAAACTCTTCCCAATAATTGAAGAAGAGGTAATACTTCCCACTTCATTCTACAAGAACAACATTACCCTAGTACCAAAGCCTGGTAAGGACAACACAAAAATAGAAAACTATAGACCAATATCTCTGATGAACATGATGCAAAAATCCTAAACAAAATACTAGCAAACAGAATACAACAATGCATTAAAAAGATTATACATCACTATTACCGGTAAGTGGGATTCATCCCAGGGCCATAAAGATAGTTCAACATATGCAAATTGATCAATGTGATACACTACATAAATTTAAAGAAGATAAAATCCATATGATTATATCAATTGATGCAGAAAAAGCATTCAATAAGATACAACATCCATTTAAGATCAAAACACTTCATAAAATGGGTGTGAAGAAAAGTACCTCAACATAATAAAAGCCATATGACAAACCCTCAGTGAATGTCCTACTGGATGGGAAAAAAATGAAACCTTTTCTTCTAAGATCAGGAACAAGATAGGGATGTCCACATCACCACAGCTATTCAACATGCAGATAACATGTTGCTTTACATAGAAAACCCTGAAGACTCCACCAGAAAACCATTAGAAACAATAAATGAATACAATAAAGTTGTAGGATACAAAATCAATGTACAAAAAATCCACAGCATTTTTATATGCAAACAATGAAACTTCAAAAGAAGAAATGAGAAAAACAATACCATTTGTGATCACAACAAAAAGAACAAAATACCTAGGAATAAACTTAACAAATAACATGAAAAACTAATACACAGAAAACCATAAGACACTATTAAAATAAATTGAAGAAGGTACAAAGAAATGAAAAGATATTCCATGTTCATGACTGGAAGAGTCAACATAGTTAAAATGGCCATAATATTACCCAAGCAATATACAGATTTAACACACTTCCCATCAAAATTGCATAGACATTCTTTTGAGAAACAGATTTTTTTATATATTTATTTTATTTATTTTTATTGTTTTTGACAGAGAGAAAGAGAGATACAGAGACAGTGAGAGAACTGAACTGGGGGCACTCCCCAGTTCAGCACATGGCTCCGCATGGGCTTGGGCCAGGATTCGATCCTCAGTCCCCAGAGCTGCAAAGTGAGCACCTAACCCACTGAGCCATCCCGGCTTCCCCAAAACAGATATTTTTTTTAATCACCAGATTCATATGGAACCACAAAAGACCCCAAATCACCAAAGCAATCCTATGGGAAAAAAAGGTAAGGCTGGAGGAATCACGCTCCGTGACTTCAGTCTATACTACAAAGCGTTAATAATCAAAACTGCTTAGTATTGGCAGAAATATAGACATGCAGACCATTGGTACAGAATTGAAAACCCAGAAATAAACCCACAAATATATGAACTGATAATTTTTGACAAAGGACCAAACAATATACAATGGGGAAAAGAAAGCCTTCTCAGTGAATGGTGCTGGGAAAACTGAAAAACTGCATGCAAAAGAATGAATCTGGACTGTGAACTGTCACCATATACCAAAATTAACTCAAAGTGGATTAAAGACCTCCTCATAAGACCCAAAACAATAAAGTGCATAGAAAAAAGCATTGGTAAACTTACTTAGGTTTAGAGAGCACTTTATGAACTTGACCCCAAAGGCAAGGGAAGTAAAAGCAAAAATAAATGAATGGGACTTTATCAAACTAAAAGACTTCTGCACAGCAAAGGAAACCACCAACAAAGCAAAGAGGCAACCAACCAAATGGGAGGCATTTGCAATCAAAGCCTCTGATAAGGGGCTAATATCCGAAATATAAAAATAATGTGTACAACTCAACAAGAACAACAGCAAAACAATCTAATTGAAAAATGGGCAGAAGATCTGAACAGACACTTCTCCCAGGATTGCATACAAACAGCTAACAGATACATGAAAAAATGCTCAACTTCACTAGCAATTAGGGAAATGCAAATTAAAACCACAATGAGATACCACCTCACTCCTTTTACAATGGTTATAATCAACAAGACAAGGAATAACAAGTGCTGGAAAGGCTATGGAGAAAAAGAAACCCCCATACAATGCTGGTGGGAATGTAAATTGGTACAACCACTGTGGAAGGCAATGTGGAGATTCCTCAAAAAATTAAGAATAGAGTTACCATATGACCTAGCAATCCCTCTTCTGGGTATCTATCCCCAAAACTTAAAAACCTTAGTTTGCAAAGATATGTGCACTCCAATGTTCACCGCAGCATTGTTCATGGTGGCCAAGTCATGGAACAACTGAAGTGTCCTTTAATAGATGACTGGATAAAGTTGTGGTACATTTACACAATGGAATATTACTCAGCAACAAGAAAAGATGAAATACAGCCATTTGTGACAATATGGATGAATCTTGAGATCATCATATTAAGTGAAATAAGTCAGACTGATACAATCAAGAACCATATGATTTCACTTGTAGGTGGAATATAAAACTGAAAGTAACAAAGAAACAAAAACTCATGGACACAGTCAGTAGTTTAGTGGTTACATGAGAGTAAGTGGGGAGGGTGCATCAAATATATGGTGATGGAAAGAGAACTACCACTGTGTAGTGAGCACATAATGCAATACATAGACAACGTATACAGAATTGTACACCTGAAACCTATGTAATTTTTACCAACCAGTGTCACACAATAAATTTAACAACAAAAAAAGAATAAAATCTTGCCATCTGCAACATGGATGGACAAAGAGTGTATTGTGCTGAGAGAAATGAGTTAGACAGAGAAAGACAAATGTTGTATAATTTCAGTTATATGTGGAATCTGAATAACAAAAATAAACAACCAAAAGAGAAACAAACTCATAGAGAAAACATTTTGAGGGTTTCCAGATGGCAAGGATTTGGGGGGCATGGGTGAAAAGGGGAAGGGATTAAAAAGTACAGATTGGTTGTTACAGAATAGTCATGGGGATATAAAAGTGTAGCATAAAAAATACAATCAATAATAATGTAATAACTATGTATGGTGTCAGATAGGTACTGGATTTATAGGGGTGATCACTTTGTAAGTTATATAAATGTCTGCTGTAAGGCTAAAATTAATATAATATTGTATGTAAAGTGTAATTAAAAAATTAGAAAAGAAAACATTATTTAAACAAACAAGCAAAATAAATGAAGAAAGAACAGTCCCCACCACCAGACCTGTTGTGAGAGGAGAGACCGATGGATGTGGCAGTGACTGCCATGGGACCTAGAAGTTGGTAGGCCCTTGTCAGCAGTGGCTGCTATAATACTGTGATGATATTTCCATCACTGACCATTGGCTCTCCCTCCCCCACACTGCGCTCAGCCTGGGAGGGCAGGGCTTTGAGAACTGGCAGCAGGAGAGCCTCTCTGGCTGAGCCAGCTGTTGATGGCAGCTGTCTGACTCCTCCTGTGTTCTGCACCTGAGACCTGGAGTGGCAGGGACCGCCCACCAGTAGGGCCTTCACCTGCTTCTGGTGTAAAGCGCCCAGCGGTGCAGCCGGCCTGACGGCTGCATTCTCTGACTGTGCCCCCGGGACCCACACAGGCCGCGGTGTCTGAGCTGCATGTGAAACTGCAGGTGAGGATGCCAGTGGTCCTTCCCCACCATGGCACCCGGCTGAAGTGACAGGTGCCCACCACACCGCCTCTGCCAGCACGGGTGGGCCAGCAGTCTTTGCTCTCACCCTTTAAACTGTTGCCGTCTTGTGGAAAGCGGCCACGCAGTGTGACAGTCACTTAAGTGAAGGCTCAAGGCAGGAATCTGGACCCCAAATGGAGTGGAGGAGCCCTTTCCTCAGGCTGTCACTCTGAATAAGTCAAGGGGTGGGGGTGCCTGAGGATGCAGGCAGGGGCGGAGAACCAGCCCCTTCAGCCACTTGGGGTGGTTCCAGGGTGAGCAGAGGCCTCTGCTGGCCCCCTGCCTCAGGTCTGCGCTCCAGCACGGCGTCCACTCAGGGTCCTGGGCACTGAGAGGCCACCTCCTGACCCAGCCTGGCCATTGGGCCTGAGACCTCTCAGCAGGGCAGCCGGCCCTCCAAGGCGCACCCCTGCTCCAGGCCCCTCCTGCTGCAGAGGCTAGAGGTGGGGCTGGGGGACACTTCCTGTAATCCCTCCCTCCGGCTTGTGTGGCCCCGCCCACCCATCCTGTGAGGCCTCACAGGGCGCCTCACCAGGGGCACCTTTCCCGATAGAGTGGCCCCTCAGGTGTCCTGCAGGCCCTGGCCTGTCCCTCATCAGTCACTTGTCACCCACTATGCACCGTGACTTCTGCGTGGCTGTGTCCACGGCTTTATTTTTATCATTCAGTTTTAGTTTTCATTCTAAATTTTTATTATGTTAATCATCAAACCTATAGCAGAGTGGATAAAAATTATAATGAACTGCTCTCTATCATTCTAGATTTTAAATTAATTTCTGAGTGTATTTTATTTATATAGAGAAATGTGGGAAATATATCCACATTTCTCTCTCCCTGTATCATTTCATCTTATTTTTAAAAGTGTTTCAAGGTTCCGTTTTTTTAATGCAGCAGACAGGCGTATCATGGGCTGAGTGATGGAAAACACAAACACCTGTGTAAGCCAAAGCCCATGAAAAGACAAAACACTAGCTTTGTCCTAGAAAGTCCCCTCAGGCCCCTTCCCTGGCACCCCTGTTCCCACCCCCTAGGGCAGCCAGTCTTGTGAATTTTCCCTCCTGTGTGCTGCTTTCACACCTCACCTCAGTGGACTCATGTGGTGTGACATCAAAAGGAGGACAGCTCTGAGTCCCTCCTCACACAGACTTTTGCATTTTGCCCTTGCAGAAATCTACAATCTGGCGTTTTTTGCTTACGGCCTAATACGATTTAAAATGAATCACTATGTCTGCAAATATAATCTGGATTTCACCGAAGTCTACAGTAAGTAGCCCCATTTGTGTTTCTAAGTGACCAATGTCCCACACCACACTGTGTCACCCTCAGCCCGCCTTCACACCCTGCACACCGTTCGTGGTGACGCTGTGAGGACAAGTGGAAGGAGGGCCTGGCTGGGAAGCCTGGCCACCCCTTTCTGCAGAACAAGGACATGCTCAGTCCCCAGCACTGCAGCAGCATCTTGGAGCAGGCTTTGCCCTGCCCAGGATGGTTTGTGTTCTGGGTCTGTCTCACAGCCACCTTCCCCCACACTTTCCTCAGCTGTCATTTCTGTTGAGACATGGACACCTAGTTCTCCTGAGTCTGCTGCTGGGAGTGGAGGCTGCTCTGGGCTCTGACACGTGTGTGTTCAGTGTGTGTTCACCTCGGAATGAGAGAGGACACCAGCTGCCTGGCCTGGGCCCTGGAATTCGGCACAGGCACACAGCTCCTGGCTGATCTTGACTCCATGAGTGTTCTGTTCTCAGCCTCTTTTGTCTCTTCTGTAAAATGGGTTCAGGGCGGGAGTGGCACTAAGTTCTGTCCCACGGGTGGAACAGTGATGTGTGGAATGACTTCATTGTAAAATAACACTCAGTAACTGGAAGTACACAGGCATCAGCTGGACGTCCATGTTGGGTGAGAGGCCTGACGAAGCACACAGTGGGGGCAGGCAGGCGATGTGTCTTCAGTACCGAGATGGGTGGTCTTCCGCAGGGTGCTGGGGCGCTTCCTGCACCCCCCTCACCCCTCCCAGCTCGCCTCTGATACAGTCCACAGGATTCTATTATGATCAATGACTTCTTATTCCAGGGCCATCTGGTAAACCCTGAGTGTCTCCTGTCCTCCCAGCACACGCCTAGGCCAGCTCGCCTCCTTTCCACAGGTGCACAGAATGGGCAGACGACGGTCATTGCCACATTCCCACGCGACAGGGTGTAGACAGCCTCAGGGAATTAGGTGTCCCTTGGTCTGTTCTTCCTCAGGAGTGACTCAGGACTGTGTGTCCCCTTTACAGGGAGAGCTAACGTGTACTGAGCACTCACTGTAATGCTCAGTAATGTGCTAAGTGCTTTACACACACTAACACAATTAATTCTCAGAGGACACCTCTTGTTACTCCTTTGTGTGGATCTGTAAGCAGAGTCGGGGGGATTAAAGAGTTTGTCCCAGGCCTGCAGCTGGTGCAGGAAGCACTGGACAGCAGACATGGGCGACCTGATTGCCTTCAGCCTCACTGAGGTGACAGTTCTGGGAAGAGGCAGACACAACCTGCCCCCCAGGGAATGTGTTCAGAGGCTACCTCTGTGGCCTGTGGGTGAACTGGTTCCACCCTGGAGATCACCAGCACCTCCCTCAGATGAGGACCAGTGCCAGGGGCTCACACAGGAGCGCCCACCACACACTCCTGAGCCCCCAGCTCACCACAGACCTGCACCGAGTCGGGGGCTCACACAGGAGCGCCCACCACACACTCCTGAGCCCCAGCCGACCACGGACCTGCACCAAGTCGGGGGCTCACAGGAGCGCCCACCACACACTCCTGAGCCCCAGCCGACCACAGACCTGCACTGAGTTGGGGGCTCACAGGAAGAGGCCAGCAGGGCTGTTTATATTTTAAGAAATGGTTACAAATGAGAACTTACTGAGATATTCAGTTTAATCGGTAATATTGGTTTGAAAACTCCTTTCTGGTCAAACGTGCTTTGCTGGGCCCCAGGGGTCCGGTGCCTGCCATCACCTCGTTCTCCTGCCATCACCTCGTTCTCCTGCCATCACCTCATTCTCTGGCTCTGGACTGTGAACTCCCTATGGCAGAGCCAAATTGTGCTTCCTTTGGCTTTTCTTCCACATCATCCCAACCACCCTATTCCTCAGACACAGTTTTTCCCCCAAAACACTCCTGGTGGCTATTTTCATTATCAGCACCAATAAGGGGGTGAAACAATTCAGAAGTTCATAGCTGATGTGACAATTGAAGTAGGAAAAAAGCTGGTTCATGTGGAAATGGCCGTTCTGTAGAGCAGTGGTCCCCAATCTTTTTGGCAGCAGGGACCAGATTCATGGAAGACAGTTTTCCAGTGATGGACAGGGGATGCACATGCACACACAGTTCATGATAGGTGTATGTCCCTACGAAAATGTGAAGCTGCTGCTGATCCGACCACAGACAGAGCTCAGGTGGTAATATTGAGAGGCAGCTGTCATTACAGATGAAGCTTCACTCACTTGCCCACCGCTCCCCTCCTGCTGTGGTCTGGTTCCTAACAGGGCACAGACCCAATAGAATAGCTTTGCCCTATGGCCAGTTCAGGGATATAAAAAGAGTTTGGGCTCAGAGTAAAAAGGTCCCTAGCTACAAGTTATGAAATTTTTCTGAGCTTCATGACTGGCACCTCCCAAGATCCCACAAAATAAAAGGACACAAGAACAAAGTCCCAATCCCCTTCTCAGGCTCCCCTATCTCAATGAATGGCACCACCATCCACCAGTCACTCTGGTCAATAACCTGTGTGTCTCCTTGAGCCCTCTCTGCCTTCATCCCATAGCCAGTCCACCAGCAAGTCCTGTTGCCCTGTGTCCAAAACACATCTGGATCTGGGCAGCCCCTCATCAGATGCACAGTACTCACAATAAAACCGGACCCCTTTCCCAGGGCCCAGGAGGCTCTACCTACCTCTCCTCACTCTCTTCTTTCCTGCCCAGTAAAACCAGCTAGTTATGCCTCAGGGCCTTGGCACATGCCCTCCCATTGCCCAGACATTCTTCCCTGGGATCTCTCCCTGCTCTCCCCCTCCTCTGGTTTCAACTCCAGGATCCTCTCCTCACAGAGACCTAATTTCTAAAAGAAATTTCCAACAATATACAGAAGTAGCAAAAATTGTGTAATGAGGGGATGCAGGATGGCTCAGTGGGTTGAGCACTCGTCTTGCAGACTCAGGGTCTGACGATCAAATCCCGGCCCCGGCCCTTGAGGACCCATATTCTGAACTGGGGTGTGCCTCCAGTTAGATTCTCACTGGGACGAGCTTTTCATGTGAGAGGCTCCCAGTAGGGGTGAGCCTCCCATGCGGGAGGCCCCCAGCCTGGTTCCTGCCCTGCGCAGCCCTGCACCCACTGTGGAGTGAAACCTTATTGAAAACTAATGACATACAACTATGGAGACTGCTCTGGGCCCTCCCCCTTCTGTCTGTCTCTCTCTCTCTCTGTCAAAAATAAACAATAAAAATAAATCTTTAGAAGAAAATCGTATAATGACCTTGAAATAGTCATTGCTCTACTATCAATAACTATCAACCCTGAGGAATATGGTTTAGTTGGTAGCCTCATCATCAACTATTTTAAAGCAAATTCCAGACATCAGAATATTTCATGTATAAATATTTCAGTTTCTTAAAGAGAAATTACATCCTTGAAGATAAGACAGGTCACACATTCCTAAGAAACTGTCCCTTCTCTCTGGTTCCTAATCCCTTGTTAATTGATGTCACAGTACTTTTCACTCTTGGGCACTTATTCTGTTCATTGTTGTTTCATTACCTATTGTCTTCTCCATGTCCTCAATTGTAAGGCCCTTGACAACAAGGACTCTACCTGCCTTATTCCCATTAAACACCAGAACCTAGAACAGTGCCTGGGGGATGGGAGGTGCTCAGAAGAAGGCAGAGAAGCTGACAATTATTAGCTCTGCTTGCCAAGGGCAGGCAGAGGGGAAATGGATGGATGAGCTTGTCCATTGACATTGTTCTCTTCTGATTATCTTTTAGCAAAAAAAGCCACCAATATGACAAATGAAAAACTAATTTGCCCGGGACATGTATTTGAGAAGGCTGGACAGTAAGTGGTTTGAGCTGGGAGAAGGTGGGAAATATTGGGCGCCATGATGTTTCTAGAATGGGGAATGCCACCTCTGCTGGGGCAGCACACGTACTCCAGGAGGCTCCGGGTACCCTCCACAACCACTCCTGCTGGTAGTCCCCCAGGGTGATAAGGGATCTGCTGTGACCTGGCTCTGATGATGGGGGGAGGGGAGGGGACATGCCCACGGATAGCACCTTTGCTCCTGGAAGCCTTTCAAGCCAAGCCAACATGCACTATGAATACAGAAGGGTGAGAATGGTGACACCAAGCAACTATCTGTGGTCACTTAGCCCATAGCCCTGATGGCATCTGACCCCACAGAGAGATCATCACTGCCTGGTCATTCTTCCTTGCAGAGGTTGACCTCATAGTGCTTGGGAATGTGCTCTCCTTACCCATGTTGTTTGCTCACTAGTGGTCCCAATGCCTGATGTTTGAAGTCATTACAATGAGGACAGCTATGAGCTATGGTTGGAGCCAAGTGCAGGAACGGTGTCTATCCGGGCTGGTGGTCACTGTCTGCCCTTTCTGTTCTTTAGGGTGGTCATCGTTCACTACAGCCTCAACAATGGTGTCAGCTTTGAGAACATAACCTTGAAAATCACCAGTAGGAAGTGTGTGAGTGCTAGGGTGGGATTGTACAAAGCACCTGCACTGGAGAAAGATACTCTGTGGTAGCAAGAGATGGGAACAATGACCCCAGGAAGGCCCAGAACATAGCTTGTGCAGACAACCACCTCTGGAAGCATCTCACAGCCCATTCTGGTCCCTTAGACCTTTATCAGGGAACAGTTGTTACGCCACTCAAGTTTGGGAAGTCTCCTAGGAGTGCATCTACAAGGCATCTGGTGACACCAGGCCTTGCATGACCTCTGTTATCTCTCTGAACTGAGTGTCATTGAGGAGTGTGGAAAGACCGATTAGAGTACTAAGCAAACTCCGAAAACTGTCCTGAGGCTCTGCACACCCTGTGTGCCCCCTGCCACTTCTCTTGGCCCCAGTTTACTAGTGGGAGTTCAAGGTCCACCTGGACTCCATCTGGGGCAAGTGGGAGAGGCTAGGAGGCTGTTTGCTAGGGACCAGGGTGTAGAATCTTTGAATCACCCAGGCCCCACAAATCGGGGTCCAGGCACAGGGAATCTGGAGGGGAGACCGGCTGCTGCCCTGCTCAGTTGGGTTATGATCCCACTGCATTGATGCAGCTGTTAAGAGGCTGTGAACCCACTCAAGACTGTGCCAGCCCCTGGCCCCCAAGCCTGCTTGGGAAGCACTGCTGCCATTTCGCAGATGTCATCAGCCTCCCTTCTGCCTCTCCTCCGTCCTCCTGATCCTCAGCTGTCCCTCTCTGCTAACTCTCTCTGAGCTCCATAGGAAGGTCAACTCTGTTGGTGGGAAAGCCTCAGAGCTGGGGGAGGGCCCAGGGTTTCAGCCTGGGGAGAGTGACTTTGGGAATGAGGTGCCATTCCTTAAGTCCTATTTTTTAGAGTTCCATTTCACCTGGGCACCTGAGCCCAAGAGCGTGAAGTGGAAGACAGAGAGAGGATGGAGCGGAGGTGTGCCTGGGAGGAGGGGCCACGGTGCCTAATTGCT
Organism: Craseonycteris thonglongyai; assembly: GCA_004027555.1. Classification (NCBI taxonomy): domain Eukaryota; kingdom Metazoa; phylum Chordata; class Mammalia; order Chiroptera; family Craseonycteridae; genus Craseonycteris; species Craseonycteris thonglongyai. Next base: position 14 of record PVKE010028154.1, on the reverse strand, counting down.
ACCACCTGCACCCA
>PVKE010028153.1:0-21125 GCA_004027555.1 Craseonycteris thonglongyai | reverse complement strand
GTCTTTGGCAGGAAAATGTAAATTACACTAATTGAAATAGTAGCTTCTTGGTAAATCTAGCTATTGGGTGCTAGTAGAAATTGTTAAGTAATAATAATAACTTGCAGGTATTGATAGCTTCCTTCATGCCTAGAGTGATCCAAGCACTTTTCATGTAGGCGACTGAGGATGGAACTTTGGAATCTGATGGACAGGGATTTGGATTTCAACATTTTTGCTGTTTTTATCTTTTGTTTTTGTAAAAATAACCTTGAATGAGTTATTTAATCTCTTTGGGCCTCTGTTTTCTCATCTGTGGGGCTAATAGCACAGTACTGTGGAAAAAGTTAAATGAGACAATGCCCATAAGGTACTTAGCATAGTCCAGCACATGTTGGTACTCAAAATGTGGTACCTACTTTTATTCCTATAGATTTTAAGAGAGAAAAACATAAGCTTGTAGGGTAGAAAGAAACTTTACTCTACTCTTCTAGGTTCTTTCAGCTGGCCTAAAAATCAAACAGATGTAAGACAAAGTAATAAGAGAAAATAACTAAATTTAATTACATATGTGTGTATGGGAACCCTATATACATAAGACTGATCAGAGACTCCCAATACATGAGAGGTTCAGAGACAGAAAGATAAAAATGACATATATGGCATTCTGAGCTAAGGATGAGGTAAGATATTTTGGGGCTTCCGAGAGGAGAAAGGTCATTCACAGGACAATAAGAGCAGATGTTTAGTAGTTAGAAGTTTGCTCTGCCTTATTGATAGGTCATAAAAAGTTATTTCTGGTGATAACTCTTATGAGCAAGGCCCCTAATGTAAATTCTATAAGGGAGAGATAAAAGTTTCTCCTGAGCCTTCAGCTCAAAATAATTCATGTGTCAAAGTGGCAGTTCTTGGAGAGGCCTGTTCTGAACACATTCAAACCCCATCCAAAGGGAGGGGAAAAAAATGTTGATTTTGCTGATTTATAAGCTATATAAGAAGAGCATTATTGACTGTTTCTATCTACTTATAAGAGTGAGAAAGTCTTAATTTGTCACTACCTCCTTGTTTACATTCAAATCTGTACACCTTGCTGGAGAAAAGGTTAAAGAAGATGTGAAGAGAAAATAGCTTTGGAAGCCATTATTGTAAGCAGCAATGGTTAATCTATAGTGGTGAACAAATGCACATGGATTCCTTAAACATACACGAAGCTTTTATTTCTGAATTTTGCTCCCTTCCTTGCAAAGAAACAACAAACAAACCCTCAAAATGGTGAGGGGCAGGTAGCTGGGGGAATGCAAAGTGCTGAATTGGAAAAGTCATCAGGGCTAGGAAGATCTCCCTCCGGAAGCCAGGGGAGGACTTTGAAAGGAGCAGGGTAGGGGCAGAAGTGTGGGCAAGAAGATTAGAGGCAGGAAGGAAATGGTGGAAAAGAAAGCTGGCGTTGCCTCCTATCTTGAGGCTGGCACCAGATAGACTCCCACCTCACCTGCCCCAAGGGCTCATGGGACCTGCTGGGTCCCCCTGACTCTGTGCTTAGGAGTGCTTAAGTGCAGCTTGGAGACTTAGCATTTGTTAACTTGTCATGGTATAAAAGAAAGGAGAGAGGCCTGACATTTTCCCAATCCCTGAAAGTGAAAGAAGAAAGGATTCTTTACTTTCAGGGCCATATCCTGAATGACAGAGGTCAGTGTTTGCAACTGATCCATGTGAGTGTGGGCTTCTAATTATTTCCTGGATAACCTGTTATCTATTAGCCATCAGGCTGCTTGCCAGAATATGCTAATGTGTCCAGAGTTGCTGGTCTGGATTCCGAGGAGATTTTTGTTGTTTGTTTTTGCTTTTTTAAACAGGAAGTTGGAGATGAGCAGCAGCTAGCTGTGAGTCTCATTGGCGGAGGAGACAGCCCTTAGCCCGTGTTAAAGGAGAGAGAATGCCCAGGAATGCAAGGCACCATCCATGCGAATGCCCATGTGGAACCTTCAGTGTCTCCCCTTTTCCTGGCTCCTTGACTCACACTCCCTTGGGAGATTTGGCTTTATCAGAATATTCTGGAAAAGCTTTTGAGAGAATGTTTTTCTGGGCTGAAATCATTTGCTGAGAGAACAATGAAACTTTTCAAATAATCTTTTGTTTGGGGAAAGGAGGGAATGGAGAGTGTCAGAATTCAATAGGCCTGTTTTTCTGTTGCGTAGGGGCTGAACTTGGCGATCATCCAGGTGAACTTATCATCAGTTACAGTCATGGCCTCTATTTGTACTAAGGCACAATAAAATGTCATCAGATGGGAGGGGTGCACAAGTATAGGGCACCATTCTTTTTATTATAAAGGTAGCACATGTTCATTATTTAAAATTTAGAAACAAGAAAAGCAAAAAGAAAAAAGCAGTCAAAATTTTATTCCTCAGAGACAATCACTGTTAACATTTTGGTGTATTTTCTTTTACTTTATTTTTCTTTCTCTTTTACTTTATACCTATCTCTGAAAAAGGGCTTTTGATTAAAAAACACAGTGGCACCCTCTGAACGTTTGGAAGTGTCTGGAGAATAATGTGTTCTTGAGCACTGAGGTTTCATCCTCAAAAACCATCCTGAGGTGGGCTTCAAACAATTTCTCAGAGGGTCCCAGTGGGATAATACTTAAAATTAAACTACTGACAAAACCAAATGTTGATGAGGATGTGGAGCAACTGGACACACATACACTATTTTGGAAAAGAGTTTGGTAGTTTTTATAGTTAGACATGCACCAGCAATGACAATTTAGGCATTTACCCAAGAGCAATAAAAACATATGTCCACAAAAAGACTTGTATAGGAATGTTCCTGGCTCTGCCACTTAAGTAGCTGAGTATTCTGAAGCACGTGACATTATACTCTGTACCACAGTTTCCTCTTATGTAAAATGGGGTTAATATCAATGTACTGAATAACCTGAAGTGGAAACCATGATGCCACGAATACCGCCTCCTTCAGAGAAGAGCAGCACCGTTGGTCTTTTCCCAATGTGACCTCCATAGCTTTGGTAGCATGCTTTGCTGTTGGCCCAACTTTACTCCTCTCAAGGCAGAGAAGACTGGATGAGGTCTGGGACACAAATTGGAAGCAACCACACAATGAAGATTTTGGCCCGGCCAGAGCTGATGTTAGATTTGTATGGGTTACCCTTCTCCCCAGGCATGTATTCCTCTAAAGAGCTGTTTCTGCTGAAGATTCTCCTGGAAAAGAGACCTTGAGCAGCATTTCTATTTGCCATTCAGAAATTGATAAGTAAGTCTGAGAGCCATCCAGATTGTAGAAGGGGATGCTATAGTCCCCAAGATAGCATTTAACATAAATGAAAAAGACCCAAACTCAACTGTGGGGAAGGGAGGTATCTATGTGACCTCACAGTGAGCAAGGCTGTATTTGGGAAGTGGAAAGTACTTTGTCAGTTTTCTGTGTGTTTGATTCTTTAGCTTCCCTTCAAGCCAGCTATGGTGATCCCATGCCCCTTGCCAGAGATTGGTTTAAGAATAGGCATACACCCAACGCTGGCCAATGAGACATGAAAGGAATTCTACAGTGGACTCTTGAAAAAAAAATTTGTGCTTCTAAGAAGTGGACACAGGAAAAGTATCCTTTTCTTCCTCTGGATGTTATCTTGTCTGGTGAAGATATCTTTTTGTAGCCATCAGTGATGCCAGCTGGTGGACAAAAGTCAGTATCTTGAGGATAGCAAAGCAGAGAGATGCAGACAGCCCGGGTCCTTGACACTTTGAGCTGCTCATTGTACTACACCTGGAATTCCCATTAGTGAGCTAATACATTTTCTTATATGTTTAGATCTTATATTTCCTTCTACGTTGGAATTTTCCTTATGTATGTTTTCCATTACTTGCGAGTAAACCATTTTAACCAATAGAGCATAGAACTGGAATTCCTACATTAGCTGATGGGAGCTTAGAACTAATAAGATTTGAGTATTGAGGAGATGTAAATGGTGAAACAGGAAAATCAATATGTGTCTGTCCAGCCATCCAAGTTTCTTTGTCTCGTGCACTTGAAGAATGAGGACACAGACTCCACAGGAAAGGTTAAGCAGAAGTTTATTGGAAAGAAGGAAAACTCTCCAAAGGAGAGGGGACACCTGAAAGTAGAATGCCCAAGTTATGACTATAAGCTACTGTTTTGTTTTGTTTTTAAAGATTTATTTTTATTGTGTTTTGACAGAGAGAGAGACAGACAGACAGAGAGAAGGGGGAGGGCCCAGAGCAGTCGCCATAGTTGACAGCATTAGTTATCCATAGGTGGGCACGGGGCTGTGCAGGGCAGGAACTGGGCTGGGAGCCTCTTGCATAGGCCCTGGCAAGAACTGAACTGGGGGCACACCCTAGTTCAGCATATGTGTCCGCATGGGCTGGGGCCAGGGCCCATGGGATTTGATCCTCAGGCTCCGGGGCTGCAAAGTGAATGCTCAACCCCCTGAGCCATCCCAGCTTCCCTAAGCTACTGTTTTTATCTTGTGGAAGGGGGATGGGGTCCAGGCATTATCAGCCTTGGTGTTCTTTGTCTTATTTTTTAGTATCCAGTACCTTCCTCCCAAGGTTACATTTACACTCCTTAGAGATAGGCATCAGAAGCCCAAGGCTTACGTTTGTATTTCGTAGGTATGGGCATCATGACCGAGGCCTTCCTGACTGTCTTTGAGTTTTGCTAACTATCCTACTATCCTGTCTCATTGGTATCATAAGCTGGTGACACCAGGACAGTGGGGGTCATTCATGCTTCTATACATGTCAGGTGTGATTCCTACTTTATAACATAGCTGAGCTAGGAATATTGTATTCCTCCACTTGTTTGCCTTTAGTCAAAGTAAACCTGACTCTGAGCCTCCAATCCTGTTCAGTGGGCAGATAATTAATCTGCCATTCTGGAGTCACTTTCCCCTAAAGGATTGTGCCTGATTGGCCAGAAGTGTAGAGGCATAGAGCCCACTCACTCAGCAGCCAAATAGTCTACACTGAGTTTTCCTTTGATGCCTCAGGTCTCTTCCAGTTTGGTGATTTTGCTATTTCTATTTCTGAATCACTCTTTGGGCCCAGACATTTTTGGTGAGGGTAGAAACCCATTGCCTAAGGTCCCTTGTCTTCTGAGATGTGGTCCTGCGTAAGGACCCAGGACTCTGGAATAGATTGTGTTCTCATCATCAGAGTTGTTTTCTATCTTTTTCTATCTTCCTGGTTTCTGAGCACTCTCCTTTCTCTTTTCTTGTCCTTCAAAGCCCTTCTGCCTCCTTCTCCCTCTGGGTATCTGCATCATCTCATTAATGAGCCAGGGTTTTTACCAAAGACAGGAAGATCCATTAGCTTCAAGCAGCTTTCCTTTCTGTCCTACAAGAATTCCTAATGCAAGAAAAAACAGAAAGACTGACTAGCAGTACCTGCTTGGAAAGAGAAGGCACTGGAAAAATACAGTACATGAATTAATATCAATTATCTTGTCACAGGTACCTCAGAGGTGACATGGGAGAACCCAGCCCAATAGGAGGGTTGGCTCCATGCTGAGTGGCAGGCAGCTAACCAATGAAAGTTGGAAAAGAGAAAGAAGGTAGGTCCTGAGCACTGTAGGAGAAACTTTCCTGGAAACTTGTGAAACGAGTCACACAACCTGGAATTGAGAGCCTGGGGACCTGGCTGCCTCTTTCCTTATCTGGGTATTCTGGATGTCCTTAAAAATACATTAAAACAAACAAACAAACAAAAACAAACAACCTCCCAAAACAAACCAACAAACCAACAAACCAACAAACCAACAAACCAACAAACCAACAAACCAACAAACCAACAAACCATTTCATTCCCATAAGCATTCTCCTGTCTGCCTTGTGGTCACACGTGAAGCTACTGTAAATACTAAAATCACTAGAAAGTGGGGAGGCTCACGTGAGATAATGTACATGAAAGGTTTTTGAGTTGGTAATGTGTAGGGAGAAGCTGCTATTCCACTCAGGGCTGGAGTAGTTCCTGGGTTCCCAGCCTCCTCTGTGGAGGCCACCCTTCTTATGACCCTGGTGGGCCCCGTCAGCCTGTGTGCACCACAGTGCTGCAGGTGGCACCAGATTGCTGGGCTTTTGGACTGGCCCCGGAGGTACAGAGGTAGCCTCAGAACAGCAGAAGTATGTGCAGCTGAGATTTACATGGTATCGTCCTACTGGCGACTTAAGAAATGTCCAAACCTGTAGAGAATTTTTGAGTTTATTTGAGCCAAACTGGTGACAATTGCCAGGAAGCAAAATCTCAATGGATTGAGAAGCTCCAGAGAATGGCAGTTTTGCAGTGTATTTAGGTGTGGACGACAAAAGGACACATACTAAACCTGACAAGTTCAGGGGACGTCAGCATGGCAGGCCCTACAAACTCAGAGACCAAAATTAACCACAAAGGATGGTCTGAACATAAAAATTCCTTACTAAGGTGGGCCATGGTGGGTAGTCACATCCTTGGCCTATAGCTTCCTTAAGAAAGGCCAGTGTTTACCTTTAGTGAGCCTGTCTATTGTCTTTTTGCATCTACGATCATACACCCTTGTAATGTTAGAGTAGTCTCTTTTCCTGGACCTTCCCTCCTCTCCCCCAACCCCCTGCACCAGAGCATAAAACTACAGAATCCCTCATTGTCATGGTGCTGTCCCCTACTGATCAGATCTATGTGCTGAAAGATGCTAACTATTAATTATCCTGTAACCACTGATGTTAAAAGAAGTGTGTGTCTCTCCTATTTACTTTTTATCCAATCCCAAAGATTTCTCCACTTTGCTTTCTCACACACCCTTAATCTACCACCAGTGAATTTCATGTAATCATCCTTCTTTGATTGTAATTTATAAAATAAGTTGCAAAACCACCAGTTTTTGGAGCATTTTCACAATATTTTGAGATTTGCTTCCCAGAAATTGTTGCACGTTTGGCTCAAATAAACTCTTGTAAGTTTTCTCTTAGGCTGGATTATGGTTTTTTTTTTTTGTGGTCAATATGTACATTAGAATCAAAGGAGGATAGATAAGGTGGCTTACTTGAAATCCATTAGTGGTAGATTTATGGAGGTGGGAGAAAGCAAAGGAGGAAAATCTCTGGGATTGGATAAAAAGTAAAATGGAGAGACTCATACTTTATTTTGCAGGATAGTTAATAATTAACATTTACAACACATAGAGATGGTATTGGGGAGCAAGATTACAATGAGGGACTCAGTGGTCTCATGCTCTAGTGGAAGGTTGTACACGGAGAGATCTGGAAGACTATTACTCAGATATTCCAAGGGTATGTTTTGTTAGATGCAAAAAGACAATCGACGGGCTTACTTAAGTAAAGATTGACCTTTGTCAAGGAAGCTACAGGCCCGGGAAGTGACTACTGACCATGACTCACTTTTAGTTAGGAATTTTCGTGTTCAGACCATCCTAAGTAGTTACTTTCAGTCTCAGAGTTTGTAGGGCCCACCATGCTGACCTCCCCTAAGCTTGTTAGGTTTAGTATGTAGCCCCTTTTTTGTCTATACCACAATAGCTGAAAGGACCTTTGAGATTATTGAGGTAAATGCCTTATTTTCACAGATAAGGGTCTGTAGGCCCTGAGAGGCTAGGAGACTTGGCTAAGGTCACACAAAATTATAAGGAGACTCTTGAATACAGAGACTTTTTGCTCCCAGCCCTTTCTTATTGCCCTGATCTCCTAATTCTGATCCTGCCCCTTGACCCTGAGGGTCCTCTCAGGGGCTTTTGAATAATTAACCTGCACCATCTTCTTGCTGCCTTGGATGCCAGCACACCTCCTGCTAAAGGCTCCCTCCTGGCTGACAGGCTGTGGAATGTTTAACCCAAGGACCAATGAAGGCATATAGAGCCTGCAGGTTTGGGTCTGGGTTCTCTGTCATCCTCAGAGCATTTTGGGAAGAAAATGGGATACTGAGAAGACAGCCGTGGGCATTCCCCAGTTTACAGGTATCTTCTGGGCATGCTCATTTGTGACTTTCTGATGAAGCACTTCAGCCTGGAAATGACCTTCAATCAAACCCTGGGCAAACAGGCGAGATCTTTTTACTCCTATTGTGAAGACTGGTCTAATAATCACCTCAGGGCATTCTGATGCAGGTAACCTATGGAACATACACACTTAGGAAATTTAGGAATATCAGTGTACTGGTTTGGGGAGCTCAGGCAAAGCCCTTGCCCTTTATTCATGGGAATAAGAATACCTACATCATAGGGTGGTTGTAAGGATTAAAGATGATGGAATGTTAAGTGCTTAGCACAATGTCTTAAACATGGTAAGCACTCAACAAATGTTAACTGTTATTGTTATTGTGGTTATTTTAATCATGTCACTCATCAGCTAAGCTCCTTGGTACTATTGCCTGTTTCAGGTAACTGCCTGGTCTAAGAGATATTTGTCCTCTTGCTCATCCCAATCCCAACTAATATAGATTTCTTATCACTTACTCCCCAGCATAGGTTAAAATGCCAGGACTACCTCCCCACTTCCCTTACACACACACACACACACACACACACACACACACACACACACACACACTGTGTTCCAGCTCTGCACATTGCCTTGTGCAAAATTTGGTTGTCAAGGTGTTAAGAGTGTTAACAGAAGTTGTCTTTGGGTGGGCGAGATTGTAGGTGGTTTTTCAAAAAATTCCTTTCTTTGCTTGTCTGTATTTTCTGATTTGTTTGTCATGGGCATGGATTGCATTTGTACCAAAAAAATAATATTTTTAACTTTCATAAAATGTACTCACTACCTCTCTAGGAAACTTTCCCTGAAGGGTTCTACTGTATTCTGAACTTCTACTGTATCCTTTGAACTTCCCACCTCCTCAGCATTCTCTGTGCTCTGTACTACATGTGCTTTGCTGACTTTTGAGATGCTCTGTAGATGCTCTAAAGCAGACCAGCATCTGTGAGCAGGCAGTAGGCACCTTGAGGGCAGAAGCTATAGTATCTCTTCTGTAGAAATAGCTTGAATGTTTCTTAGCTGACTGCACGTCCCCACCCTTCTCTGTACTGTCTAGCCCAGGTCACTCACAGAAGTCAAGGATAACTGATTAAGGTAGGGCTTGATTCTGTCCAGCAGAACCTCCTATTGTCCTCATCTTATAATCCCCAACACTCGGGCAGCAGAGCTCAGTTTCTGGGGAACCCTGAGGGATATACAGGGCAGCTTTCAGCAGCGATTGGCTATGTCATGGGGCTTGGAACAGTGTCAGCCTGGGTATGAATTTAATCTGGATCTTGCAAAATCTCTAGATTGCTACTTATGTAACACAGACTGAGTCTAAGGCAACATAGCCACAGGCAGGAGAGAGTGAAGGGGGTGTATAGTATATGGAAGTGCTGGAGTGTCACACTAAGGGGAACACTCTGGGAAGGTAAGTCACGGATGGACCCAAAAGGATAGGTGAAGAGATGGAGAGATGGAGGCATAATACAGAGAAGAGAAGGCATGTGGGCTAGAGGTTAGAAGCAGGCTGATGGAGCTGTGGATATAGCAATGAAAATGAATGGTTAAGAGCTCAACCTCTAGAGTCAAAAGGACCTGTATTTGAATTATTAACTAACTATGTGATCTTGGGAAAGTTATACTCCACAGGCCTGGTTTACTTATCTGTATAATCCAGCTAATGGTAGTTCCTTTCTATTAGGATTTTTATAAAGAGTTAATAAAATAATGCCTATAAAATGTTTTTAAACATTTAATAAATGTTAGCCAAGGTTACTGTTATTATAGTATTATAATTAATATTATAATTAGCATTTGTTTTCCAAAAGAACTTTATTGCACACCCATTCAGGCCCTTCTTTCCCATGCATTATTCACCTGCATTCATTCATATAACACATAATAATATGAGGGCTGTCCAGAAAATATCCAGTTATTGTCAATCTAACGAGAATAGTTACATGGCTGGATACTTTCCAGACAGACCTCATATGTAATATATATGTAATATATATGTAATAACAATATCATCATAACTATAATTTAAATAGCACATTCTATGTGCCAAGCAGTGTTCTAAGTACTACATGTGTATGAAACTAATTTAATCCTTCCAAAAATGCGGTGAAGTAGGTACTATTTATTATCATCCACATTAAAACAAAAAAGATTTATTTTATTGAGAAAGTGAGAGAGAGAGAGAGAGAGAGAGAGAGAGAGAGAGAGAGAGAGAGAAGGGGGGTGCAGAGCAGTCTCTATAGCAGCTGTACATCATTAGTTGTGACATAATTTCACTCCACACAGGTGGATATGGGGCTGTGTGGAGTAGGTACCTAACTGGGGGCCTTTCCCCACATGTATGTGTGTGGGGGGAGAACCTTCCCACTGTCTTGGCAGTTATAGTTGTACCACAGTTCAGCATGTGGGTTTGCGCGGGCTGGGGCCGGGATTTGATCGCTGGACCTCACAGTTGCAAGGCTAGCACTCATCCTGTTGAGCTATCCTGGCATCCCATCATCCACATTTTATAGAGGATAAAACTGAGACACAGAGATGTCAAGTAACTTGCCCAAGTTTGCACAGCTAGAAAGCGACAAAACTACAATTTTTAGTCCCAAGATATCTGGTTCAGAATCCATGCTTATAACTATTTGGCTATTAAACACCTGTGCTATTTTCAAAGACTCAGGGGAGAATGAAAGGACAAAAATATGAATTAAACACTGATCCTACCCATAGGGAGATAGTGACCAAGAGGAGATGAGCCATTTAAAATAAGACCATACTCACCCAATGTGATTGTGGTTGCCTGGAGGTGTAGGTAGAGCCCATATAGGCCTCTTGGCACATCTAGGTTGTCACTTGTGATCAGATTGGGTCATCAGGTGAAGTCTCTATTGTAGGTGCTGAAAGAAGACCTTAGAGCATTGCTGATACCTCTCGGCTATAGCTGGTGCCACACTGGTGGAAACTGTATGACAGAATGTGTTTGGAAGGCTATAAACCCATACCATTACTGATTGAAAAAAGAACTCAAAGTACAGAACCTACTGAGTGTGGGTTGGGTCACTGCCTTATTGGGCCATTGCATCATTTACTAGCTGGCCACCTGTGTATTTAGTTAATTAAAAAATTGAAAAATTTTTTTTTCAGTTATATTACTTTATATTAGTCTCAGGTATACAGCCTAATGGTTAGACATTTATATAATCTATGCAGTGATTTTCCCCCCAATTAGTCTAGGACTCACCTGGCACTATATATAGTTGTTATATTATTGACTATATTCTCTATGCTATACTTTTACATGCTTGTGACTATTTTGTAACTACCAATTTATACTTTGTAATCCAGTCATCTTTTTCACCCAGCCTCCCACCCCCCACCCCCAGCTCCTTCCTATCTGGCAACCATCAGGGTGTTCTCTGTATCTATGAGTCTGTTTCTGTTTTGTTTGTTTACTTTGTTCTTTAGATTCCACATATAGGTGAGACCGTATGGTATTTGTCTTCCTCTGTCAGACTTATTTCACTTAGCATAGCACCCTCTAGGTCCATCCATATTGTCACAATTGGTAAGATTTCATTTTTTTATGGCCAAGTGGCCACCTATCTTTTTTTAGTTCAGTGCTCTGTGCTGGAGATTACAGTGAAAACATGTTTGATTTTCCCCCTCCTGAGCACACTTTCCAAATTCCTAGGATTATTCTACTTGGCCCCCTCCCCCCAACTTCAAATGGCTTATCCTTTAGTGTAAACATTTGGAATGTCTCTAAAAAGATCCTAGATAGGGATAATATCCTGAGGCTGGTTCATACAAGCTAGTAAGAACAGATTTTTAAAATTTTCTGGAATCTTGCAAGCCAATTGTTAAATGTAGCCAGTATTAAAAATGGAATAAATTATATTAAAAACAAAGGTAATGAAATACTCAAAATTTATTGCTTTATAATTACTTCACTATCTGGTCTGCTACAGCCTGCCCAAACCAGCACTCAGTGATGTGATGGTGCTAGCTTGAATGTAGTCATGGTGGTATGATAATATTTACACCACAGAAATCAGCAAATATTGCAAATCAGCACCCTTCTTCCTCGGGCCCTTTGTCAAATATTTACTTGCACTGAGATCTGCTGAGAGTCAATGCGATCTGTTGAGAGTCCTTGGTGGCCCCAAGCCAGGAGCTACCCTAGAGATTGTTTTTAATACGATCTTAATATCTATAAGATTTAGCTTGAGTAAAGTTGTTTCCACAGTTAAAAACAATTGAACGTGACGAAGCCCATCTAATCTTCTTCTTTTACAGTTCAGGAAGTGAAATTTTTCATAGTTCACATCCAGAGAAGTGAAGTGACTTACTCTAAGTCTCCTAGAGCCTAGACCACTGCGGTATATGAGGGAGCTGACATCATGGTGCCCCACGGTGGAAAACAGACTCCTGCAGACACCAGCCTAGGGCTTCTGTGGGCCCCAAGCCTCGGAGACTCTCATGGCTCCTTTCAGATAGGCTGTCCTCCCCTGAGCTGCATCCACTGCACACTTTGCACAGAGAGGGACTGGACTCCTTAACTACATCTTGCAGGTGTTTTTCTTCCATAATAGAAACCCCTCCTGGTAGCTGGAAATGACTGGCTGCTTCTCTGAGCCCATCCTCCCTGACTGATATGAGGCCAAGACGAAAATCTTACTCTCACAAACACATCTTTGAATTTGCTCCTGACTTCCGGTTGGGAAAATTTGTTTAAGGCCTTTTAAAACAAACAAAACAAAATAAACAAAACAAAACAAAACAAAACAGGTATTTTATTTTTATTAAGTAAAGCCAGAAATGGATGCCAGGGCCTGCTGGAGGACAAGTGATGTGGTGGCAGTAGGGGTCATGGGTGACAGGGAAGAGTGGAAGGGTAGCAAAGTACAGACAGAAGATATGGGAGTAAAAAGATACAAAGAAACATTTGAAAGAGTCATTTTTAGGGCTGACAAAAGTTAGCTACAGGCATCAATTTCCTAAGACTTTATAAAGTCTTGCCAGTTGCTTCCCTCTAGCAAAACCTGATCTGTTATCAGTCCGTTACGTTCTTTTACGAAATCCCAATTACACAGCGCCCAGTGAGCACATGGATGTGTTGCACAAACACATCTTTGTGGTAACACCATAATGAGGAATTCTGTAATAAAGATTGTATTCGTTTGCTAGGGATGCCATAATGAAATATTACAGGCGAGTTTGCTTAAACAACATATACTTATTTTCTCACAGTTCTGGGGGCTAGAAGTCTAAGATCAAGCTGCAGGCAGGTTTGGTTTCTTTTGAGGCCACTGTCCTTGTGTGCAGAAGGGCAACTTCTCACTGTCCTCAAACGTTCTTTCCTTTGTGAGTGCACCCATCTGGTGTCTCCGTGTGTCCAAACTTCCTCTTCTTAGAAGGACGTTAGTCAGATTGGGTCAGGGCCCACTCTTAATGGCCTCATTTCATCTGAATCACCTCTTTAAATAACCTATCTCCAAATACTGTTCCATTCTGAGGTAACTCAGATGACTAAGGTAATTCATACATTGAGATTAGAACTTCAGTGTATGCTTTGAGGGGGATACTATTCAGCCCATAAATGTTTAGGAACTTTTTATCCTATATACATGTATAGGAGCCCAATCACATACTTGGATATTAATGGTGCTTCCTCATTGACATCGAGAGGTTTTATCATCTATACAATGTGACCGCCATGATTTGGGCTGAGAGCTCATCAAGTGAAGGAGTGCCTTTAAAAAATAAAATAAAACTCATGTTGGTTTAAAGAATTTTAACATTTTCATCTCTCCTTCAAATTGCATTTTTGTTTTGTTTTCGCAGGAATTTATTTTCATAGGCTGGATGTCCTGAAAGGATTTTCAATAGAAACTACTGATGACATGAAAGCGGGTACAGTGGCTGAAAGTAGAAGCAAGGAAAGATCATTGGTCAAAGTAGTCAGCAGGTGAGTGCCAAACTGTCCCAATCTAAAACATGTATTGAGTACTTGCTCTTATGCTGTGTCACCCATTTTTTCATTCTCCCTCCTGAATCCATTAGCATTCTTCAGCCTCTAAATGGGCTGGGCAAGCAGCTACAGATACACAGGTGAGTGATATTATCAAGTTCTTGCCTTTAGGAGTTTACAGTTCAGCTGTGCTAACTCTGAAAGAAATGATTCAAACCAGCACAGTCCTTGCTTTACAAGCAGAGAGGAACCTAAAAGGATCATGGCTAGCCATTCTCTTAGACCTGGAATAGTGGTTTCATTCAGTCCCCAGAAAAAGACTTAAAAGGTTGCTGTGCAAAACTTTATATGAACTAAGAAGTAAAAGTTCTTTCTGTCTATCCCCACACACGTTCAAATGAATCAGAAATATGAGTTTTAGGTATCTCTTTAATAATCTGGATAGTGAAAAGTAAATAAGAAAAAGCATATATATGCATGTTTGCCCCCTGCCCCATCAGATTATAACCAAGTTTGTCCAATCCAAGGCCCATGGGCCATATGTGGCCCAGGACGGCTTTGAATGTGGCCCAACACAAATTCATAAACTTTCTTAAAACATTATGAAATTTTATTGTGATTTTTATTTTATTTTTTTAGCTCATCAGATATCTTTAGTGTTAGTGTATTTTATGTGTGGCCCAAGACAATTCTTCTTCCAGTGTGGCCCAGGAAAACCAAAAGGTTGGACACCCCTGCAAACCATTTGAGGATAAGAACCAAGATGTGTATTCTTTAGCACCAACTGTTTTTTGCATAAAGTGGATACTCAATATATATTCATTGATTTGACCGGAATTCCCAAGAGGAAAGATAGTTTAACCAAAACCACTACAATACTAAAAAAATGTCATCACTCCCTCAGACTGCAGAAGGAAGGGAGGTCTGATTACCCTGGGGTGAGTATGTGTGTGGGTGTGTGTGTGTGGGAGCCCAAGTGATGGGAAAGTTGGCACTCTTCATTGTTCAAGGGCATGAGAGATCTCTGTTCTTCAAGTAATGAGTTGGGGACAAGGGGCTGGCTATGAGTTCCATCTGAATTGCCTACCACCATTCCAAAATGTGGATTTGAATAGCATATAACTTTGGTGTAATTGCCTTGTGGTCTGCTCTCTATAAGTAGTAGCTTATGGCGGGTAACCCAGAGCTGCCTCTGAGACTGTCAGATACAGAAATTAAATACCAAGTCAGCAGATATTTACTGTGCAGTTCAAGACAAGAGTGCTCTCACACAGCTTAGAATTAGATTATAAGCAGAGAAGAACCTAGGCCTATGGATAAGTGGTTTAGAAGAAGGTTGGCCATTGTATGTTGAAGATTTCGCTCTAGGATCTAGGCACAGGACTCTAAAACAAGAATAAGTAGAACCTGGGCTGCTAGATGAGAAAATATAAGTCTAGAGAAGTGGAATACTAATCATTTCATACTGGTGATTTGATGATTAGTATAATCCAAACATGGACATATGTTCCCTTGGCCAGTGATAATTTTGGGTATAGGCATGTGACCCAATGCTGGTCAATAAGAAACGAACCAATGTAAGAAGGTGGGAAGGGGAGAGGAGAGAAGAAGTTTTCTGGAAAAGGCTAATACTGATAAAATATTCCTTAATTATTGTTGTTTCAGATCATAGACACCATTTGAACATTCTAGGCAGAAGAGGATTTAGTTTAGGAAATTAAGTGCTTAAAAATTCATAAATGGGCACGCAGGGGTCTCCAAACTTTTCAGCCTGCCGGCTGCATTAACTATCAAACAGCAGTTTGGGGGCCGACTACACACTCGAGGTCCAAATAAAAAAGAATCAAAACATAGATGTTGTTTTTAATGATTTATTTAATATTATTTTATTCAGATAAAAAGGTCTCCACAGGCCAGATGAGAGGGCCTCGGGGGCCGGATGCGGCCCGCGGGCCGTAGTTTGGAGACCCCTGGGCTAGAGGAACAGGTCCTTGGCAACGCCTCCAGCAGTAACCAGCATAACACTGTAGGAATGTTGGCTAGGGTGGCTGTCACCTGTGTCACAGTCAAGAAGCTGAGGGAAGCACAAGTACAGTTCCAGAACTAAACCACTTTACCTACATCCAGGGATCAGGAAACCACCTCCAGGGCCAGACTGTGCTTGTTTGATGCCCCACTTCCTGCTTCTCTGTACCCAGGTAGCCACTGACGGGGCCCTGGGACTTCTGACGGTGCTGCGAAAGTCCAGTGCCTCCAGGACCAAGTTTGCTGAGAAACAGCACGTGACACTAGACATAGCCAGTCTTAAGAGGGTGCGTCTGATGTTCTCTCTTCCATGTGGGGGGAGTTTTGTTAGTGCAGCCCTGCTGCCTTCCCTCTATCCCATCACACCCTCCTTTCCAGGGAGGTGGAGTGATATCTGATTGGTAAGTTTGGAAGAAAATACTTGACATATGCGTACATGGGCCAGTCCCCAAGTCTCCTCTTCCTTTCTAAGTCAGTTGCCCACAGAGAG
The DNA here is from genome assembly GCA_004027555.1 of Craseonycteris thonglongyai. NCBI lineage: Eukaryota > Metazoa > Chordata > Mammalia > Chiroptera > Craseonycteridae > Craseonycteris > Craseonycteris thonglongyai. The sequence goes on along the minus strand of PVKE010028153.1, from coordinate 4,664 downwards.
TATGTTTTCTGTTCCATAACCCCAGGGACAAGCTTTCCCTTGCAGGGAAGGAATGTGGTTTTCCAGAGTTGCCTGTGACTGGCTGGGTAAATTGGCCTAATCTTGGAGTTAAGTATTAGGTTGCTCACTTGCCTATAGTTATATTTGTATATATCAGATTTATCAGAAATAAGGGCAATGTTTTGACCTCTACATGCCAACTTTTTTTTTTTTTTAAGATTATTTTATTGTTTGAGAGAAGGTGAGAGAGAGAAGGGGGAGGGCCCAGAGCAGTCTCCATAGTTGTACATCATTACTTGTGACTTGGTTTCATTCCACACAGGTGGATGTGGGGCTGTGAGGGGTGGGAACTGAACTAGGGGCCTCCTGCATTGGAGGCAAGAACCTTTGCTACCACGCCATTCCAGTGGTTACCAATTGTGCTGCAGTTCAGCATATGAGTTTGCTTGGGCCAGGGCTAGAAATTGAACCCTGGACCTCATGATTGTGAGGCAAGTGATTAACTGCCGAGCTATCCTGGAATCCTTTGGGCACCATTTTTAAAAGGTAGACTCAAGGAAAAAAAATTTTTTGAAGCAGGGTTCTATTAATTGAGTTCTGCTTTATCACTCTTGTATTAACTGCACCCACAATTCACTTATTCTACACATATTGATTGTGTTCCTTCTACATGCCAGGCATATTCTAGGTATTGGGTCTCTGTACTTGTGGTGCCTACATTCTATTGGAACCTTCTGCAACTTTCAGCTTGGGTTTCTTCAAAGTAGGATGAGAACTGTAAGACACAAAGCAATCTGAATACAGAATTATCCTAAGATATTTATAATCCCCCCTCCCAGTCTTTCCCACTTGTCTTTTCCGTACTAGTTCATTAGCATTTTTTGTGTGTGTGACTTGTCCTTATCAAGCCTTTCCAAAGCATACAATGTCAATTTTCACAGGAGTATGAATTTTTTTTTTTGAAATCACATTTCATTGGTTTTCACAACAATTATATTGCATAATCAGAATGTCAAGTACAGCAGGCACAAATGGGTTTGGGAACAAATAGCACTGACCCCTGGTGAACTCTTAGCTCAATTTGAGAGAGCCTCTACTGGTTGAGTATCTGGCATACTGCTGGCACCAGTGGTTTATTTATTTATTTTTTTGTAAGATATATTTTTATTGTTTGACAAAGCAAGAGAGAGACAGAGAGAAGAGGGAAGACTCAGAGCAGTCTCCATAGCTGTATATCATCAGGTTTTATTTTTAAAATATTTCTTTTTATTGTTTTTGACAGAGAGAGACACAAACACAGAGACAGAGAGAAGGGGGAGGGTGCAGAGCCGTCTTCATAGTTACATATCATTAATTTTCTACATAGTTTCATTCCACAGGTGGGCTTGGGGCTGTGCAGGGCAGGAACCCGACAGGGGCCTCCTGCAAGGGAGGCACTGCCCTGAGAGCTGGGGGCCTCATACATGGGAAGCTTACCCAGGGTGGGAACTGAACCGGGGACCTCCCACATAGGAGGCTCATCCTGTGAGAACCGAACTGGGGGCACACCCCAGTTCAGCATATGGGTTTGCATGGGCCGGGGCCGGGATTCGATCCTCCAGCCCCAGGGCTACAAATGAGCACTTAACCCACTGAGCTATCCTGGCATTCTCATCATCAGTTTTTGACACAGTTTCATTTCACACAGGTGGGCTAAATAGGAAGTGGGCTGGGGGCCTCCTGCATGGGAAACATGCCCCAGGTAGGAACAGAACTGGGGCCTCCCACAAAGGAAGCACACCCCAGTTCAGCATGTGGGTCCACATGGGCTGGGGCCAGGACTCGATTCCCAGACCCTGCAGCTGCAAAGTGAGCACTTAAACCGCTGAGCTATCCTGGCATCCCCACTAGTGGGTTTTATAGAGGAAACAGCATCCATTAACCAGGTGACTTGGTTAGGTGGAGGTCAATTGTAACAACTTCTGTCACATTGACTCATCTATCTTCTCCAGAACAAATATATATTAGACTTTGAGAGTGGCTCATGCCACTCTTTTATTGAAGGGTTCAAGTACTTATTCCAAGGCTTTACAAAAGTGGGGATACAGGATTTATACCTTGGTTTGCTTGGTTTTGTTCAGCTTTTTGTAAAATTCATAAAGAGGAAAATTTGCCTCTGTGTTGCCTTTTGTGTGATATCTTACATGGACATCCTCCTTTACACTAGTCCCTTATGTCTCCCAGTCAGAGGCCCTAACCCCTTCCGCAAGCATACTACTTCTCATCCTTTCTCATGCCTTCTAGAAACCTGTCCCTCAGCCACTGACTAGCTATCAGTGTGGTTTCCTTTTGCTCAGGCTTCCATGAGCTCTGCAGTGGGGGAGAGAGAAACTCTGGCATGTGGATGGGATAAAGGAAAAACATCAGAAGTCTGGCCTCTTTCCATCTGAAGGCAAATAGAAATCAATACAACAAAAATGTAGATTTTTTTCAGAAAATAACACAGTCTGGTCTTCTGTATATTTTCATGAAAAATTCATATTTCTCATATTATTATGTCTTGCCCGGATTTCCTGGCCTGGATTTCCTGACAAAGAGTCCCCCCAGTTAGCTGAAAATGCCCCTTCCAGAGCCATTCAGAACAAATGATACTGTGTCCAAATAGTAAATCTCTGATGTCCCATTTTCCCCTATCATAGAGATGGAGTTTTCAGTTCATCCTCTGCAGTAAAACCTGCTGTATGAGAGTGCCAGCTGCCCTTCCATTTGTAAAGGAAGAGAAGAGAATATGTGCTTATATATATCCCAACAACAGCAAATCAAAAAGAGCAAGCACATTAGAAACAAACAGGCAATAATAATGTTAAGAAGTCAATGATAAAGATGGTTCAGTGCTTCAGAGTGCTCCTAAGGTGACAGTGAGATGATAGAGATCATTTAATCCAACCTGCTTATGTTACAAATACGGAAACTGAGACACTTGGGTGAAACGACTTGCAGAAGACAGAGCTAGCCCCAGGCAATGCGGCGTCTGATATTTAGTAAGTTGTTGCGTCTACCGTACCTGTGACTTTCAAAGTGTGTCCATAGACCAGAGGATTCCTGTGACATCTCTGAGGTGTTCATGAAGTAAAAGCTATTTTTGTAGTAACTCTGTCATGGTTTCTGCTTTTTTCCATTGTATTGACATTTGCACAGAAGGTGCAAAAAAAGTGTTGGGTAAAACTCTTAGCATCTGAGGAGGAATCAAGGTGGCCACCAAGCTGTACCAGTTATTGCCAGTTTCTTTTAAGAATGTCCTTGATGAAACAGTGAAAATGATTAATTTGATCAAATATTGACACTTTTCAAAATACTCTGTGTAACAAAATGGGGAGTATGCCTAAAGTACTTTTTTTTGCATTCTGAAGTAAAATGGTTATCTCTGGGAAAAATATTAGGTGATAGAGCTGAGAGCTGAACTAGTCATTGTTTTCATGGAATATCCTTTTTTTTTTTTTTTTTTAATCTTGAAAGACTAAATGACAAAGAATGCTTTTTTCAGGCTGGGTATTTGGCAGACATTTTCTCAAAATGAACAAAGAGAGCCTGTCACTTCAAGGAAAACAATTGCTCCTATTTATTGTCAATGAAAACATTTGAGCTTCTAAGCAAAAATTAGAAGTTTTGCAACCTTGTATCTGCTACTGTGGAGCTTGACAGCTTCCCAATATTCGAGGACTTTTCTAATGAGATCGATGGTGCTGTTAATTAATGTGATTTTTTTTGATATTGTATAATGAAATGTGTCAACATTTTAGAATATCTGCATAACTCAGTAAACACATATTTTGCAATGACTAATGCATCCTATTACAAAATCATACATAGGTAAAAGATCCATTCAAACTACACAATAAACTAATGGATTTTAATGTAACAGACAGAATACAAAAATTCATTGATATGCTTTCAGATTCCACATTGCAACTAACCTTTAAGAAGCATGCTACATTTTAATGCAGTATAGAAAAATCTATAATTATTTTAAAAGACTATTAAATACTCTGTTTTTCCATCTAGACATCTGTATAAAGTGGGATTGTCTTCACACACTTCGACCAAAACAGCATATTACAACATATTAACTGCAGAAGCAGATATGAGAAACCTGTCACCTTCTATTAATGCAGACATTTAAAAGATTAAAAAACAAGTAAAACAATGTCAGCCAACTCATTAATTTTTTTGTTTTGTTTTGTTAAGATATGTTTGCTTTATTTTTTAAATGAAAGTATATTATCTATGTTAACATGTAATGGGTTTATTATTTTTATTATATTTGGGGGGGTTATTATTTTTAAATTAACAAACATTTTAGATTTGCTATGGCTAGACATTAATTTACATGAATTTTAAGTGTATAAAGTGGTCCTGAGACTAAAAAGTTTGAGAACTACCACATTACATGATTCTGCCTTCCAGAAAAGTGCACTGGAGTGACGTACTGCTTTTCCCTTTACCCAAATGAACCAAATAAGCCAAAGCTATTACTGTTTTCTTTTTCTTTTTTATTTATTTAAAAAAAATATTTATTTATTTATTTTTGACAGAGAGAGAGAGACAGAGAGAGAGAGAGAGAGACATACAGAGACAGTGAGAGAACTGAACTGGGGGAGCTCCCAGTTCAGCATATGGTTCCGCAC
>PVKE010028152.1:0-21130 GCA_004027555.1 Craseonycteris thonglongyai | reverse complement strand
CCGGGGACCGGGGATCGAATCCCGGCCCCGGCCAGTGCGGAACCATATGCTGAACTGGGAGCTCCCCCAGTTAGTTCTCTCTCTGTCTCTGTCTCTGTATCTCTCTCTCTCCCTGTCAAAAATAAATAAATAAATAAATAAATAAAAAATATATTTAAAAAAAAAATGCAGGTGTGATTCAGTAGGTGTGGGGGTGGAGCCAAAATAATGCTATTGACACTGATCTGAAACATCAAACCAAAGGCTACTTTTGCTATATAAATAATAAATAACACTCCTATAAAATTGTACAATATAAGTAACCATAAAATTATTTTTAGCCTTCCTGCCCAATCATTAATCTGGTCTGCATCTAATTTTTGTTCAGTTTAAAAGGAATTCTAGGGGATGCCAGGATAGCTCAGTGGTTGAGTGCTTGCCTTGCAATCATGAAGTCTGCCGATCGAATCCCTGGCCCTGGTCCATGCAAGCTCATATGCTAATCTGCAGTGCAACCGGTAACTGCAGGGATGACTCAGTATGGAAGGTTCTTGCGTCCCTTGCAGGAGGACCCCAGTTTGGTTCCTGTTCTATGCAGCCCCATATCAACCTGTGTGGAATGAAACCATGTCACAACTAATGATGTATAACAGGGGTCTCCAAACTTTTCAGCCCGTGGGCCACATTAACTATCAAACAGCAGTTTGGGGGCCGACTACACACTCGAGGTCCAAATAATAAAGAATCAAAACATAGATGTTGTTTTTAATTATTTATTTAATATTATTTTATTCAGATAAAAAGGTCTCCACAGGCCAGATGAGAGGGCCTCACGGGCTGCATCCAGCCCGGGCCATAGTTTGGAGACCCCTGATGTATAAGAATGGAGACTACTCTGGGCCCTTCCCCCTTCTCTCCTTCTCTCTCTCTCACTTTCTCTCAAATAATTAAAAATTAAATAAAAGTAAAAAATAAAAGGACTTCTGTGCTCATTAGAGAAATGTCACTATGGGGGAAACTGAAATTCGGTGTAGATGCATCTGTAAGAGGTAGGGCAGCATTATTCGTTTTTCCCAATAGGAAAATTTTATGACTAATAAAAGTTCTGTGGCCTCGACTTCTAGAAACTTTGGAAAACCTGTCATAGTCAGCAAGAGACTGTATTCTTTGTCCCACCTGGAGGGTGAGGGGAAAGCACTTTTCTTGCCTTCCAAAGCATGACATTAACTAGGTTCTGAAGTACCTGAGAGTCACTTTGCGAAAGGAAAGGATTTGAGCTTCCTAAGAGGCCTGCACAGTGCACTTCAGAGCCCTCCTCCAAGAATGAGGACAGTCTTTATAAACCTGAGCTGAATCACCCTCATTGTTCTAGCCCCGACTATAGGTATTGGAACGTCTCACAGCATCTTCTGTTCTGGGTATGGCCTATTGTGTCATGCGGGGTGGGGCAGTCAAAGAAGGCCTTCACAGAAGAGAGCACTGAATCCAGTATGTAACCCAGGAATTAGAGAAGTAGTTTTCTGTTTAACTTGTTTAAATGGTCTTTACCAGTTGACAGAGGAAGTAGAAATTCCTGCACAGGGTTTTGCAGGCACGATGCATGGTCTCAAGGTGTAGGAATTTAAGACAGAACAGCTGGCAGGCTCTGGCCTATCTACCCCAGCATGCCCTTCCAACAGACCATTTGCCCTGTTTTGTGATGCGGAGAACTTAGTTCTAACTCCTTTAGTAACCCTGAAAAGCACTTAAGAGTTCCTTTTCTGGAAGAATAATATCTCCGATTCCAGACGAGTATTTATTTGCCGGAATGTATTATACACTTGGATTTAGCCAATATATCCTGCAAGGAAACAGAAAGGTTTCCTCTCCTGGAAAGGACACCATGCTGAACTCTCCAGAGGACATACAGCTTGTGTGTTATCCCCACATGTTTTGTCATCTCTGCTAACCTGTGTCTGTTTTCTGTCAATAGAATATACATTTTAAGAGGCGGGAAAGTGGTGTTTATAATTGCACAGTGAATCCAGAATGAATTTGAATGTATTAATAAATGACTGACGATCCCCAGCATTAAGGACATTTGGAGTGGCTGAGCTAGGATTCATGAATAATGAGCTATCTTGGTTTCAATAATTTACTTAAAAAAAAAAAAATCTTTTCCCTCTATTCTTTAGCTGTGAAGTTGCAAGAACTTTCTACCTCACCTTAGATGATTACTAGTTATATTCCTAGAGGGCAGATATAAGTTAATGAGCAACAAGGGAGAGGATAAGGAAGCAAGAACAAAAACAGCACATTGCCTTCAAGACTATTAATGTCCTTTTGTGGAGGATGGCAACAGCTAATGTTTGGCAAGAGCAGTGGAGGAAGAAATTGCTGCAGGTACAGGTGGGAGAGTGTCACCTTGAGGCGGGCACCGCTGATGAGGTTTGGAGAATAATCTTTCCATTAGGAGTGGGTCCTCCTTTGAGGATGGGGGTATTATTAATGTCCAGTACTTGAAATATTAGATTGGCTTCCTGTGTACTGCATGGGAGCAAAGCATTAAGCCCCACACATCACCGATCCACAGAAGGTTTCAGCAAATGCATCTAAAAAATGTTAGATTGTAGAGTTTGGGGGAGGGGGGTGGCATTTCTTTTTGGAGCATGGGTCTATATCACTGCACAGAGATGTAAGTTATTTGAATAGACAGATAAATAGGTAGGTAGGTAAATAGACAGAGAGGTACATCTATAGATATGTGTCATCCCTTATGATATTTAGTAGAAAAATGTCATCACGTATTTACCTGTCTGTACTGTGCTACTGAAGTACCTGTTTATGAGAAGAAAGTTTAAATTTAGGTATCAAAAGAGTTAATCTGTCATTTCTAATGAACTCATATACAGCCACAAAAAAAGTTTAGTAGATTTTATTAAGAATCAAAGTATGATTTTTATAGGGCTGGTTTTGGAATTGTGTGCCTGTCTTAAATGTCAAGTCATTGTGATGAGGTATCAACTTGCTTTAGCTTAAATTTGTATATTTTATTCTTATTCACTTCTAAATACCTTTCCTCAATCCTTTATTTTTGTCTCATTTGATATGATTATCATTCCAATTTCTTGCCTTTTGAATAATAGATTCTAAATCTTTCTCATTTTGGTCTTTGATTCCTTATTTTAAAAATCCTGAAGCCTAACAGCTAATGATGCTATTGATGCATGGCAGTTCTGTCTTTAATCAAAGGCTTTTTTTCATTGTCGCATAATATCCCTCTTACCCCATCAATAATAAGTTTTGTGTTTTTTGCTATTGCATTTTCTCTTGTTGTTTCATTTAATGAGTCCAACATAAGCATTTATAGATAGTCCCCTGAAATGACCTTCTAACCTAATAGATATTTTTGCTTCTAGTTGATATAATTTCATGGATGACACTTCTTTCTTGCAGAGGCTTTAGGCAGTTCTGCAGATAACGGTTTTATGTCCTTCTATTTCAATCTACAGGAATTTAACTTAATTGTTTTATTTTATTTATTGAATTTTTATGTATATATATATATTTATTTATTTTGGTGTAGGAAGCAAGTTATTTCTGACATAAGCTATCCAGTGCTCTTGGGAGCAATAACAATTTTGTGAATTTATTGAACATACTTACTTTGGCCAAGAGCTAATCATTTAAAAGATGTCAGATTCCCGTATGTGAGAGAGCTGCAATTTGGTTTCTAGTCAGTCAAATAGGTTTCTGATTGGTCTTATTTACCAGTTACCATACTTAGACAATAATTTAAAGACAATCTGTGATCAAGTTGGCTAGCTTAATTATACAAGCAAAATTTGCTTGAAATTTTGACATCCTTAGGTAATTTTGTATTGAATTATTCAAAAAAAAATTCCATGGGACATAAAGATTTCATTAAATATTAGCATATTCATTTGTAAAATTTGTGGCATGTGTTAGCTAACTAAAAAGTACTCTGATCAGCTATGAAGATGTACTGAGATTTTGGTGCTAATGAGTTCAAATTTGTTGGTTTAACCTGGGTTTCCTCCTTCCATTCTGAGCTTTGAACTGCACAACTGGGTATTGGAGTCACCAGAAGGACCCTATCACAATGTCAATAGGGAAGGAAAGTTGGTTCTACTGTTGGAAAATCAGAAAGGTACATTTTCTACTTCATGTCAAACAGGCTTCATACCATCTTATGAAGAAAATGAAAGAACTCACAACATTTTACCTTTGAGAGTGATAGATATTAAGGAGGTATAAGTACAGAAGAGACAGGAGATCATTTCTAGATGATAGAACCTTTACCCAAACCTTACTGATACAATTGCTGGGGAACAAGTATTAAAAAGGGGCAAGGTAATAAAGCTAACAAACATCTCTTCTTTGATTTAAACTTCTAGTCCATTGTGCCTTTCTCTCCAGTGACTTACTAACAAAAATCAATAGAAAATTAATGGAATCAGGAACATGCAAAAACCATTTTAAGTTGAGTGACTTCAAGAGTAAAACTCGCTAATAGCTAAGCTGATGATATCACACATCTAAAGAGTATGTGCAATTAATGCGTAGGTAGGTTGGTTTGTACAGAATGTGAACTGCTATAAGTACTCATGTGTATCTGAAGTGCATAAAACACTATACAGGGAAGAACGTCAGTGATTCAGGGCACTGAGGAGGCATACTGTTAAGAGTGGGTTATTTGATTTTTTTTTCCCTGTAAAAATATTGATTAAAATACTTTTCCTCCTTATGTTCCAATTTCATCTATACCAATCAACCTATTAATTATTAATAGACTTTCCAGGTTCCTAAGAATAGAGATAGGAGTGCTCTGGGTATAAGAGGAGAGAGAGAGAGAGAGAGAGAGAGAGAGAGAGAGAGAGAGAGAGAGAGAGAGAGAGAGAGAGAGAGAGAGAGAGAGAGAGAGAGAGAGAGACTTATTTCTGGTGAAAAATAAATTAATAGGTGGAATATCAAACTGAAAGTAACAAAAAACCAAAAGCTCATTGACACAGTCAGTAGTTTAGTGGTTACCTGAGGGTAAGGGCAAGAGGAGTAGAAAGGGACCTTGAAATATATGGTGATGGAAAGAGAACTGACTCTGGGTGGTAAGCACACAATGCAACAGATGATGTACTATAGAATTGTACACCTGGAACTTATGTAATTTTTGCCAACTGATGTCACCTCAATAAAATAAACAATTCAAAAATAAATAAATAGAAGTAAAGATAAATTAAAAAATAAATTAATTAATATTCTAGTTTAAACTTCAATCTTTTAGAATATTGATTTCCTTCTTTTATGGAATAAAAATGACAATTATGTCAGGTATTTCACTACTTGTGAAAGATACAACAATAAGCAGCAACAAACATGGTCATTTTCTAGTGCGTAATTTTCTAGTGGGTAAAGATAGTTATCCTCCTTTCTTTCTGTTGCCCCTGCCAACCTCCCATCAGAAAATCGTATTACCTCTATTTTCAAAATGTTTCCATTATCTGATTACATCTTAACCTTTCTGCTGCTACCACCCTGGACTGAGCCACTCTCATCCCACATGTGGGTTTGGGTAATAGTTTCCTAACAGATCTCCATGTTTTTAGTTTTGTTACTTTCACACAAGGTCTATTCTCAATAGAGCAGCAAGAGTGATGTTTTCAGATCGCAAGTCAGACCATGTTAGCTCTGCTCAAAATCCTACAATGACTCCCATTTCACCAAGAGCAAATGCTTGAGTCTTTACAATGGTTCAAAGGGCCCTGGCCCTTATCTTTCCAACTTCATCTCCTCATTCTGTCCCTTGCTCATGCTGCTCCAGCCACATTTGACTTTTTTGTCCTTCCACAGAGCACATTTACTCATGCTCCAGGACCTCTGTAACATTCAGTCCTCTGTGATAAGAATGATCTTCATCCAGGAATCTGCTCCAAGTTTTTGTTCCTTTTCTCTCTCAGGCCTTCTGTGACCATAGTAATATACAATTATGACCCATTCCATGAGCACTTCTCATTCTTCTTACTCTGCTCTATGTTTTCAGTTTTTTAAACTCACTTTCTAACATAAAATTTTCTTATTAATTTGTATTATTTATTTTCTTTCTCCCTCAATAGAATATAAACCCCTTCAAGATAGAGGTTTTGGTCTACTGTTATATTCTGTAGCAAGCTTTGCATATAACAGGCATTCAATAAATATTTTGAATATGTAATGAATAAGCCAAGTAAAAATAAATGTATAATTAAGAATTGTGATAATAATTGACATAAATATTGACTACTATTTACTGGCATTGATTTCAATGCTTTACATCTAAATTTAATAAAATTACCTTATTTATCCTAAAACAACCATATGAGATAGATACCATTTAAACACTAAGCAATTGAGACACAGAAAGTCTTGGCCGACTCATATGCTAGTACCTTGAAGAGCTAGGATTCTAAGTCAAACAGCTGGGCTCCCAGGAAGGCCACACTCTTAGTTGTGACATACTTCCTTCTTCTTGTGATGGATGCTAGGCTAGCAGTATGAAGAAAGGGTATATATAACTGGTGAACTGGATCTGGTTTGGGGAGATAGGGAGGTTTCCCAGTGAAATGACTTTTGAGGTAAGAGATATAGCACTTAGTTGGTTGGGAAGTCAGCTCAGCTTTTGAGAACTGAAATAATGGTAATGTTTCAAGTTAAGGATAGGTTTGTAGCAAATTCAGGTAATGCCACCAGGTCAGTGAGCTTATCGTTGGTGACACCTCCTCCAGTCTACACTCTGGTGGTGTCAGAAGAGGTGAAATAATTGTGTAGTGTGAATCATTACTGATTGGCTTGTGTGGGGCAATTTCTCATACTGACTCCTTAAATGAAGTATAATGTCATTCAGCTCTTCAAATTATAGGACACCACTTTGAGAAAGCAAACTTGAGGGAAATCTTAGACAGTCTGTGAAATGGACTGGGGAGGGTGCTGTTAACAGAGTTGATTATGATCCCTTGTGACTAAGTGGGTTTCACTAGCAGGATTAGAGCAATAGGAAGAAACTAATTGGTTCCTGGAGGTGGCTTTGACTGCCTCAGGGAAAGCCTCAACGGCAGCTATTCTGAGAATTAACAGCATGAGGCTGTGGGTAGACCACACATTTATATTTCTGTGCTTAACTGCAAATGGAGAAAATAAGTGGAGCATGCACATACCAAGAGTCTCAGATGGGTATGGCATCTGGCTTCCTTTTCCCAGTACCCACCCCACTTATACTTCTCTCCATTTTTGTGGAACCCTCATAAGCATTCACTTGTGGTTCTAAACATTCTCCTACAGACATAAGAAGTGAACCATAGTGGGTTTCCAAGAACTGCATTATAGCCCACACTTGTAAATACCACATCTCCATTTAACTTAAAATGTCATATAATTTATTTAATACTTATTTACCTACGAACCACTGGCAGAAATGTTTACTCTTTATGGTATCTTGCATGGGGCAATCGATAAAATATGTTTTTTTGGCATTCTTCTCCACAAAATTGAATTTCAAATATGAGAGACTGAAGTTCTTGTGTATCAGTTTTTTTTCAACCAGTGTATTCTTAGGAAGTTATTGGTGGAAACTCATATGTGATACTTGGGTTTAAAAAAATAAATTACATAAGCACTAATGGGTATTATTATTTAGGGACATATTTTATAAATTGGTTATTATTATTAGGATCATAAGATGCAGAATCTAAACTCAATTTGCCTTCTAAGCTGTATTTATTTTTGCCATCCTAATGAATCCTCAAATAAAACAGGCCCCATCACTGCCTCCTAAAGTATAACTTGCACTTTCTAAACTCATGTCAGTTTCTTGCCTAGAAAGCCCCTTTTCTCACCTATGTCTCTTAAAATTCTACCTCTTAAGACCTTCCCTGGTTAATTTAGTAGAAAGTATTGTATAGAAAAAGAACATGAACATTTTCTACATTGATTGTAACATTTATCATTCATTTATGTATTCAAGAAAGATTTGTAAAAGATTTGTTTTATTGTTTGAGAGAAGGGGGGAGAGAGAGAGAGAGAGAGAGAGAGAGAGAGAGAGAATGTGGAGGGCTCAGAGCAGTCCCCTTAGTTCCATAGTTGTACATCATTAGCTGTGACATACATAATTTTATTCCACACAGGTGGATGTGGGGCTGTGCAGGGCAGGAAACAAACTGGAGGCCTCCTGCTTGGCGGGGAGAACCTTCGCCATCATTCCAGCCATTACCAGTTGCGCTGCAGTTGAGCATATGGATTTGTATGGGCCAGGGCCATGGCTGGGACTTGATTCCTGGACCTCATGGTTTTAAGGAAAGCACTCAACCTACTGAGCTATCCCAGCATCCCAAGAAATATTGATTTTTAATCTATTTTTAAATATTGTGAGAGTTGTAGGGACATGGGAGTGAAATAAAATGTACTTAATCTTATGCTTATGAAATATGTAGTTAAATCTTCAGATATACATGAAGAGAAATTCTGGTAAGAGTTGTGTTAGAAAAATACAAGGTGCCATGAGAAAGAATAACATGAAATAAAGTGATTTGGAGAGGAAGGTCAGAGAAGGCTTTCCTGAGAAAAGAACATCTTACCTAAGATTTGGTGGATAGGTAAGAGTTATTCAGGCCAGGAGTAGAGGAAAGAATTTTTACGACAGATGGAATTGCTTTTGCAAAGTCCAAGATGGGAAAGGCTTTGGTGCATTCCAACAACTGAAAGAAGTCAATATGTTTTACATTTTAGTTACATGTACACCTTTCTTATATCTATCAAATAAATTAGAATGTTTTTGTTGTTTCTTTGTGTGCCGTAAATATTATACCTAGTAGGTACTCAAAAATATACTAGAGAACTTTGGCTTCCTATAACTTATTTTGAACTTACCCTCCTATGTAAAAAATTACAAAAACGGAACAAAATATGTGAGACAATGACTTTCAGGTGCAGTGAGAACAAAGAGAACAGTCCTATCTTTCATGAGAAAAGGAAAAGTCAGGAGGTAGGCTTCTTATTCCCCACTCCCTTGTCCCAGGTGTCTGCCTAAGAGACTTTCCACAACTTTGCAGTGGGGTGATAGGCCTGATAAAGAGCAGAAATCTCACTGAGCTGAGAAGGTACAGATTAGAATTTGAAGATGCTGAGGCAGCTGGAATTGGAGGGGCAAGTTACAAAATACGAGGTAGCTATGTTGGGAAGGCACCCCAGAAGTTTACATAAGAGTTTATACCTTCTGCGTAGCTGATGGCTCAGTGCTCATGCATAGGGCACTGAGTCTATAAGGCTGAGCAGAGAGTAGCTTCTAGAAGGCTAAGAGGAGTACACAGATGCTAAAGGTTCACTGGGCTAAAAGAAGTCAGAGGATGGTCCAGCTGGGTGGAGAGATCTCCTTGAGCAATTTAGGCATCCAGTTAAAATCCCATGCCCTAGAGCAGGGTGTCCAATCCTTTGGCTTCCCTGGGCCATGTTGGAAGAAGAACTGTCTTGGGCCACACATAAAACACACTAACACTAACAATAGCTAATAAGCTAAAAAAAAAAAAAAGTCACAAAAAATCTCATGTTTTAAGAAAGTTTACAAATTTGTGTTGGGCCACATTTAAAACCATTGTCCTAGAGGAAGAAAAATACTAGACCTAATTCAAACAAAGAAAGAAACAAACAAACAAAAAAACAACCCTGAAATCAACTCACTCTACAGAGCACCAAACCAAGCCCCAAAAGATCAAGATAATTTACCAACTACTTATATGATAAAACAAAACTTAACAGGATTAAAGTGAAGACAACATATATGAGCTTCTCTACAAAGTAACATATATAATAACAAGTATTTGGACAGAAGAACAACCAGGAAAACATTGGCAATTATCAGGGGAATAAAACAGTCCAGTGGAAACAGATGCCAGAAAAACAAACAAATAAACAAACAAACAAACAAATGACCCCTAAACAAACAGACACATACAAATAGAAAAGAGCAGAAATTTTCAAACAGCTATTATAAATACATTCAAAGGTTTAAAAAAACATCGTGAAATTTCAGCAAACAAATAGAAACTATAAAAAGAAACATTGAAATTCTAAAACTAAAATATAAAATATCTGAAATTAAAAAAGATACTATTCTGGATGGATTAAACAACAGCAGAAAAATGGGTTAATAACATTATCCAGGTTAAAGAAGGGGGAGAAAAATATTTAAAATATTAACAGTCTCAATGACCTGTGAGGCAATACTGAGCAAACATAAATGTAGAATATGGGAGATTTGGGGGAGGGAAGGTATCAAGAAAGCATCTGAAAAAAGTATTTAGTACCAATAACTGAAAATTTCCCATTTTTGGTAAAAAACAATACCACATATATCCAAGAAGTTCAATAAATCCCAAATAAGATATGTCTAAGAAACAATATTGTAAGCACATTATACTCAGTTAAAAAGAAATATTATGTACAACTTTGTATTAATAAATCAGACAAATTAGATGAAATTGGATTTTTATCCAAAAAATCCTAGAAAAAGCAAACTCTCTAAAACTGACATAAGAATCAATAGAAAATTTGAACAGTTCTCTGCTTAAATAAAACTTACCCACAAAGAAAACATCAGGTTCAGGTAATTTCATTAGTAAATTTTATCAAATATTTAATGATGCTTAATATCAGTGTTACACAAACTATTTTAGAAAAATATAAGATGTTGAAACATTTTCTGTCTTTATGTGGGCAGCATAACCACAAAATCTGCATAAGGACACTAAAATAAAAATAAAGTTATAAACCAATATTGTTTATGAACATACATACAAAAATCTCTAACCAAATATTAGCATATGGAAATCTACTGCTATATAAAAAGATAGCATAATCAAGTGCAGTTTATCCTAGAATTTTAAACTTGTGACAAAAATATTAAAACTCACATTAACAAATAAAATAAAAAATAATATAATTATCTTAATTGAAGCAAAAGCATTTGATGACATTTGCATTCATTCATGACAAAGTCTCAAACTAAGCATAGAATAACATTTCAATTATAAATGATACCTGTAAAATAAATAAATAAATACCCCTCCAGTTAACATTATTGTTATATACAACACTTTTTCCCCCTAATATAAAAAAAAGGTGAGGGTATTAACTCTTACCACTTCTATTCAGCATTGTACTGAAGCTCTTACCTAGTGCAGTCAAGCAAGAAAAAAGAAATAAATGATGTAAAGATTGAACAGAACAAATAAATTAGTCCTTATTCATAGATGACATGACTGTACTTTCATGTATGTAGAAAATCCTATGAAACCTAAAAAAGATATTATAACTAGTGGATGAGAAAGATCCTAGGACAGAAGGTCAATATAGAATAATCAATTGATTTTAGTAAATAATTGAAAAACATCAGTAAACCGTACAAATTAATAATACCAAAAAACATAATAATTACTAATAAACTTAATGAAAGGCATATTAAGTCTTGCATATTAAAAATGATAAGTTTTTCTTAAGAGAAAATTTAAAGATGATCTAAATAAAAGAGAGGAACACCATATTTATGAATTGGAAATTCAATATTTTGAATAATCTAATTTTCTCCAAATTAATTTACAGGTTCAAGTTGATTGCAATAAAAATGTCATATAGCATAGACATTGGCAGGCTGATCCTAAAACATATAAAAGGTAAAAGATCTATAGACAAGCAGTCCTCAACAAAAGGAAGAGTTTTAAAGTTATTACACTAATTTTAAGAATTACTACTAACTGACAAAAATGGAGACAATGCATGGCATTTGGAATAAGAATAGACAAATAGAACAATGGAAACAGACAAACATGCATAAATAAACACCTATCTATATGGTCAAATAATGCCAGTGTAATTTAATGGGGAAAAGAAAGTCTTTTCAACAAATAGTGTTGCAATAACTACATAAAGTAAAAAGACAAACAAACACAAACAAACGAACAAACAAAAAACAGTGAGTCTTTCTTGATCCTTACCTGACATCACATCCAAAAATTAAAAGCTAAAGCTATAGACCTTCTAGGCTAAGAGATAGAATATCATGACCTAAACAAAGATTTTTAGCTAGAATACAAAGAGCTCTGAATATTAAACTTAAAAGATAAATTTATTTCAATTAAATTTTTAAAAAGTTTTCTCACCAGTAGTTGTTCTAAAGAAAATCGACAAGACACAAATAGAAGAAATGTATTCATAATACCTATATTTGACCAAAAAATTATATTTGTAATATACTAAATACTCTTACAACTGAACAATAAAAGGGCAAACAATATAATTAAAATGCAGGCATAGGTCTTGAGCAGACATTTCCCAGAGGATACACAAATGGACATTAAGTACATGAAACTGTGTCCAATATCATTAATCATCAAGCAAATTAAAATTACAAGTGATAATATTTCACTCCTAATAAAATGGTTTAAAATAAAAAAGATGGACAACATTAAATATTGACAAGGTTATGGAGCAACTAAATTCCTATATATTGTTGATGGGTCCGAATGTAAACTGGTGTGCTTTAAAAAAAATTGGTAGTTCCTTATGAAGTTAATTATATGCATCCCGTATGACTTAGCATCTCCACCTATTGATATAAAATATAAATAGCAGTAGCAATATTGTTGCTCTAACAAATTATTATGAACTTAGTGGCTTAAATCAAAACAGAATTATTATTATCTTACCTTTTTTGGAACACAGAAATCCAAAATGGGTCTCACTAGGCTAAAATCAAAGTGTTGACAGGACAACATCCCTTTCTTGAGGCTTAAACCTTTTCCGGTGTTTAAGGTCACCCACACTTCTTGGCTTGTGGCCCTCTTCTCTCTTCAAAGCCAACAATGGTTGCCACTCCTTCTCTCATCACTCTGACCTTTTTTTAAAAAGATTTATTTTTACTGTTTTTGACAGAGAGAGAGAGAGAAAGAGAGACAGAGACAGAGAGAAGGGGGAGGGCCCAGAACAGTCTCTGTAGTTGCACATCATCGGTTTTTCCACATAGTTTCATTCCACAGGTGGGCACAGGGCTGCACAGGGCTGGAACTGGGCCGTCTCACCCCGGTGAGAAGTGAACTGGGGCACTCCCCAATTCAGCATATGGGTCCACATGGCCGGGACAGAAATTTGATCCTCGGTCCCCGGGGCTGCAAAGTGAGCACTTAACCCACTGAGCCATCAGAGACAGAGACAGAGACAGAGACAGAGACAGAGACAGAGACAGAGACAGAGAGAAGGGGGAGGGCCCAGAACAGTCTCCGTAGTTGCACATCATTGGTTTCACTCTGACCTTGACTCTGTTGCCTTCCTTCTCCACATTTGACACTTGATTACTTTGGGCCCACCTAGATATCTACAACATTCTGCCTATTTTAAGATCAGCACATTGACAACATTAATTCTATCTGGTACTTGAACTCCCCTTTGCGATAGAACTAAGCTATTCACAGGTGCTGGGGATTAGATGTAGATATCTTTGAGGGGCCATTGTTCTGCCTGCTACAGGTATTTATCAAAAAGAACTGAAAACACGTCCATGATACACTTGCACAAATTGTTTAAAACAGCTTTATTCAGAATAGCACATAACTATAAATAACTCTAACATTTTTCATTAAGGGTATAGGTAAACAAATTACAGTAAATTATG
The DNA here is from genome assembly GCA_004027555.1 of Craseonycteris thonglongyai. Taxonomy (NCBI): domain Eukaryota; kingdom Metazoa; phylum Chordata; class Mammalia; order Chiroptera; family Craseonycteridae; genus Craseonycteris; species Craseonycteris thonglongyai. The sequence continues at coordinate 7,464 of PVKE010028152.1, read as the reverse complement.
ACAATGGGAAACTAAAAGAATTAAAAAAAAGTTTTAATTAATAAATTAAAAAAACCCTAAAGCATTACATTGAGTAAAAGAAGCAAGACATGAAAGAGTAAATATTATATGATTCCATTTTTCTGGCACTCAGGATCATTAAAACCAAACTACAGTGATGGAAGTAAGAATACTGGTGTCTTTATAGGAACAAGATTGACTAGAAAAGGAAAAAAGTGAGATTACTTAAGACAAGTGATGGAAATATTTAAATTTTGGTGGAGGTGATTACACAGGGGTTTGTGTGTGTGTGTGTGTGTACATCCAGGAGTATATCAGTATCTATCCCTATCATTAAGCAGTGCATAATTGTTGTGTTCCAGTGCTTTTAGAGCATTCATTGCTCTCTTATTGTAGATCTCTCTGTCTAGGATTTAGGCTTGGGCCCCTGGGGCTAAAATAGAAGATAATCTGAATGATAGATGTAGTGTTATGATTAGAATCACCCCCAACCTCCCTCAACTTCCAGAGCTCTGACCTCAGAATAAACTAGTATGCCTGAGTGCTCTCTACACTTTTATTTATTTTTTTTACTCCATGTAGACTCTTAACTGACCCAGTCCTTGGGTCCCTGGATATACTGTTTGTTAAATGTTTGAACGTAAGGTTAATGCAGTTTAACCTGCCAAACTGGAACTACTGCTACATGAAAGAAGATATATATGAGGATGCTGGGGTATCAAGAAAGCCAACTATAATAAGATTAGTTCATTGGTAGAGTGTCTCTTGTAAAATAGATGATTAATAAACATACTGTTACTTTGGTGTGCTATAATGTCAACAAACTTGGTACTAATTTGCTCTCTAGGTATATACTTCCCTGCCATGGTACTGATGCAAAGAAGATGGCAGAAATTATCCAGAAACAGGTTATTTCTGAGATAACCTGCCTTCTCCTGAGTTTAACCGAGGAGTTCATGATTCTAAGGTGCTAGTTAGTCATGATAGAAACACCCCAAAGTAGAATCATGGAAGAAACAGATGGTTTGGGTAAAACAAAAAATGTTAAAAAAGAAATAACGTTTTCACAAAATACAAGAGCAAGTATCATGCATGTGATAGCCTGAAACAGGAGAGGTAGAAATGCTATGGAAGGTCTCAGGTATGCAGGAATGGATGGGATGCTGATACGAGATCAAAATAGAGCATTGTGACTGTACTGAGTGGAAACAGAGGAAGTTGCAATTGAAATATCAACATAAGCAATACCAAAATATCTGAGCATTAAAGTAGAGATCCGAAGAGGATAAAAAATGATAACGACATTGGCCACTAACACTGTACTTTCATGGGTGCTGATATTCACCACCATTTGCTGCATCTTAGAAAGGCCAGTAGGAAGAACATGTCAACAAAGAGAAATAAGTTAGACATTTTTTTAGGGCATTTACTGTACCTATTTACTAATCTCAGATATAACCATCGTTCAAAACTCAGTTCATAGGGAGATGCCGGGATGGCTCAGTGGGTTGAGCACTTGTCTTGCAGCCTCAGGGTCTGAGAATTGAGTCTCTATCCTGGCCCATGCGGACCCATATGCTGAGTTGGAATGTGCCCCCAGTTTGGTTCTTGCCAGGGCGAGCTTCCCATGTGGGACGCCCTGGTCCAGTTCCTGCCCTGCGCTTATGGCCCCAGACCCACCTGTGCAATGGAACCATATAAAAAACTAATATACAACTATGGAGACTGCTATGCCTGGGCTCTCCCTCTTCTCGCTGTCTCTCTCTGTCTCTCCCTCTGTTGAAAACAATTAAAACAAATAAATAAACAAAAAGACTTAGTTCATAGTTACTTCTCTATGAAAAATTTTTATGACTAGGACTCCAGCTAGTTTGTTAGTTTGCTATTTTATTCACTCATACATCACTCTATTACTGAGTGTGTATTGTGTGGCAGGCTGTGATATTCAAACTCTTCTAGACTTCAAGAAACCATACCTCTGAACCTGACCTAGATTCCTGAAGGCCTGTGCAATTATGAAGAGGCAAGACTGACCTGTGAATCTAGAGCATGGAAATGGGAAATCGTTATGGAGCAAAAGGAGAACAGTATACCCTGCACACAGAATTGCAAGATAACAGTGGGGAAGTATATTCATTGTTGATACAATTCAGGTGTAAGGTGTCAGACTATTGCAGAAAGGTCCAGAACAAGTGAATAGGGTCAAAACCAGAAGAGAATCAATGAACATTTTCTTACCGTGTATGCAAACCTACTACTATGTGATTCATGAATCTTTCCATAGTTGTATATGCCTCCTTAAATGTTTCTGAAGTGATTTCATCAGTTTTGTACAGTACTATCTGGCAAGATTCCAATGGAGAAAGTACTAAAGGGAGAACTAGGATACCACCCTTGCGTGGATCACTAAGTGGAGGAAAGGTGGGTCACAGCTACAGATGAAAGACTATCAACCATACTCTCAAGGCATGAAAGGGTAGAATTCCCTTTTTGCTCCTATTTTTTTTTTTAACAAATTTGCTATACAACTTGAAAGAGGGAAGAGGCCCCGCTTTAACCATTTTACTGGGGACTGAGGTGGGGAGGAAGATAATTAAAGAGTTACAAAGATAGAGAAAGAAACTACAGAAGGAGGGAATGAGAGAGAGAGAGGAGAGATAAAGAGATAGAGAGACAGAGACAGAGATAGAGAACAAAAGCTAGGTAGCTTTGACTATTAAGTGGTTTGGTCACAGTGACCAAGTGATGGTATAGCATGGGAAGAAGTCATTAGCTATCCTTTCAGAGTTTCTGTCAGCTGCTTTCTCTTCTGCCCTATTCTGATTCAGAAAAGGATTTCTTGATCTTAAAGAAAATGCTGTATCTATCTACAACCCCAGCTTTGAACCATATTGCTCCCTTAAAACCATCCTAAATGGCTTATGGTTTTTATTCAAGGATGCAGAGGACAAAAGAGCATCTCTCTCACCCTTGTAATTAAAATAAAAATAAAATAAAATAAAAATTTGGATAAACTGCAAATTCATGACTATTTTTCAAATCCACTGGGGAAAAGGGGTACAGGGCAATCAACTGGCCCCAAATTCAGGGAAACACATCACCTTAAAGAAGGATAAGATGTGAACATTTATTTGCCTGGTGTAGATATTACTGGGACCAGTAAGAGTTTGGTTAGAATAGATCCCCGTATGGCAAAGGGCAAACGTGGGCAAACAGGAGAATGAGAAGACCGTGGGAACCACAGATACTGAGATTCCCCCAAGTACCTTCTTGTATGCTCTTTATTCTTAAACATCACGTTTCACAGAAAAATATAATAAGAAAGAGCCCTAAGAAAGTCTTAGTTGTGATGAAAACCTGAGTAGAAAGGCAACTTACAAAGGAGACTATTTTTCTTAATTTTCCTATGAATAAAACCGTAATAGTGGAATGAAGGTCAACAAACATCCTCACCCTTAGGGCTCAGGTAAAAGGTTATTGACTCTGGAGAAAGCAAAAGGGAGAAAAAGATTTTTATCCCCTGGAAAGGGGCAGGAATATAGGGTGGGCCCAGGACCAACTGGCAAAGCAGGCTAGGGAGAACTGAAATCGCACTCTCTTAACACCCCAGAAAGGTGCCTGCCTAAACCAGAGGATTAATCAGAATAACAGAGAATACTTCCTTCCATCTCCTCTTCATGCTGTGGCTTCCTGTCTACTGACAAGCCATTGAACTTCCAGTAACAAGTAACAGCTGAACACTGCTGAGAGACCTACAAGAGATCCTCTCTGAAGAATAGTTCAAAGGGAAGATCTAAAGGGTGAAGCAGATACTGCTCTGTCAGATCAGCTCCCTGGTCCTGAATCATAGTCACTAGAGGAATTTGATGTCTCTAGTGCTCTAAGGAAAACCATAGCAATAACAGATCTAAACCCAGGCCAACTCCTAAATACAATACATTCAAATCTCCTGCACTAAAGTGCTATCTGAGAGAAAGGTGTGCTTATTTCCAGGCATAAAAATGATTTACTTCAGTCTCCAGTGGCTACACAAGATGTTTGGATTTTAACAGAATATGATAGAAAAATGTATATACAGAAAATCAGTAAAGATATAGAAGACCTGAAGAACATTACATAACAACTAGAACACTTTGCTGAATAACAGTAGAATACGTTTTGTTTACTAGGGCATTTGAAACATTCTCCAAGGTAGAGCATACTCTGGGCCCTAAAACAAACTTCAACAGATAAAAAATAATAAAAAATGTGAAGTATGTACTTGGATAATTACAGAATTAAACAAGAAATATAAATAACAGAATATGAATAATATTCATTGTATCTATGTCCCACATCTTTATCTAATCCTCTATTGATGAATACTTAGGGTGCTTCCATATCTTGGCTATTATAAATAATAGTGGCAATGAACAAAGGGGTGCATATATTTTTTCATATTAGTGTCTTCAATTTCTTTAGATAAGTATGCAGAAATGGAATTGTTGGGTCATATGGTAGTTCTATTTTTAATTTTTTGAGGAATTGATACTGTTTTCCTTAGTGGCTATCCTAGTTTATAGTTCTACCAATAGTACCCGAGGGTTTTCTTCTCTTCACTTCCTCATCACTGTTGTTTATTGATTTATTGATGATAGCTATTCTGACAAGTGTGAGTTGATATCTCACTGGGGTTTTACTTTACATTTTCCTGGTGATTAGTGATATTGAGCACCTTTTAGTATGCCAGTTGGCCATCGGTATGCCCTCTTTGGAAAAATGTCTACTCAAGTAATATAGATTAATCTTAAATGCACTTTAATAAATGAAAGAAGCCAGACCTCAATGGTTACATATGGCATGAATCCATTTATATGGTACTTTGGAAAAGATGTATCTTTAGGAACTAAAGACAGGATTATGGATTCCAGGATTTGGAAGGTGGAAGAAAAAACTGGCATGTGTCACACAATGGGAATTTTTAAGAACAAGAAAATACTATATATGGAACTACACTAGTGCATCCATGACTCCATGAATTTGTCAAAACCCAGAAAAGTGTATTCAACGAAGAGTATATTTTATTATACGTACATTTAAAACATTAGCTAGTATGAGAGAGGAAAGATGAAATGTAGACTGTGACAAATGAAATTAAGTACATTGTAAATGAATAAAGAGAAAGAGAATCAGGTAAGTAAGTTTGGTAAAAAGTGATTGGACTAGATTCTGTAAGGTTAAAGACAGGTATAATTTTCAATACCATCATATTCTAATTGGTAGATGTGTTTCTCACTGAAGTGTGGTTTATCAGTTCTAAAACTACGCATATACTAGACTTGAACAAATAAGTAAATATACTGTGAGAATGAAAGCCAAGTTTCTTAAAGAAAGAAGTTTCAGATAAGCAAGGAGGGAAGGTGTACTGGGTGGTTCTGGATTGGAGTTGGATGTATCAGCATGATGGCCTAAATTAATACAACTTGAATAACAAAATAAAAAATAATAGTATTATATTATAACCCCAGGAATAAAATAAGTACCCATTCATACTGACATAAATAGAAAACTGAATAAATAAACACATGGGAAGAAGGGACACCACAGTGTTTTTTAAAAGATTTATTTTATTGTTTACAACAGAGTCAGTGAGAGAAAGAGACAGAGTGAGACAGAGAGAAATGGGAGGGCCCAGAGCAGTCTCCATAGTTGTACGTCATCAGTTTTCGACATGGTTTCGTTCCACACAGGTGGGTTGGGGCCCAGGAGGTGAGAACTGAACTGGGAGCCTCCTGCATAAGAAACACACCCCAGCTCAGCACATGGGTCTGCATGGGCTGGGATTCCATCCTTGGCCCCCAGGGCTGCAAAGTGAGTGCCCAACCCGCTGAGCCATCCAGGGTTCCCCAGGACACTACAGTATTAATTGCTACAAACAAATTTTACCAAATGGCTGCTAAAATTGGTGAGTGAGAACAGAAATAGGATAATACTATTATTTCCCCCAAATGTTTCTTAGCTATAAAGCATATTGCCCCCAATATTTATTAATTTCAATGGAAAAACTAGTAACCTTACAGTGAAGAAACCTGACAGACGCTACTTATCAAAGTGATCAAAGTTAATGTTACCAGATATTATGTTGATATCATCTAGCCCCTGACATGTGGACTGCACCTCAGTGTTATCTTTTCCAATGCTGTGTAACCTCAATCTAATAATTAGAAAATGTTGAACAAACCTAAATTAAAGCTCATGAAAGACAAGGAAAGACTGGTGAATTGTAACAGATTAGAGGAGACCGAGGAGACTTGACAACAAAATTCAATGTGAGATCCTGAATCAAATCCTGGAACAGAAAAAGGGCTTTCATGAAAAACTAGTGAAATCTGACTAAAGTTCCTATTTTTATTTATAGTGTTGTGCCTATGTTAATTTCTTATCATTGATAATTGGTCTATGGTTAGATAAGGAATAAGATGGGTAAAGGATGTAACAATGTCCCAGTTCTGAGTACCTTCTGTGCTATTTTGTGAATATTCTCTAAGTAATATTATATCCAAATAAAATTTTTAAATGACAGAAAAAAACCATATTTCAGCTCTAAACATTTCATTACAAAATATACAATAGCATAAAAGCATACAAAACTTTTTATGACCTTGTTTCACATTCTTTGTTTTACACTTCAAAAATCATTAGACTTATTCCTATAATTTCCACTTTTTTTTTTTTAATGGTGAGATAAAAGGAAAGGTTTTACACTGCAGTTTATAAGCTCTCCTTTTCAAGTAACAGATTGTGGGTGTGGAGAGTTTTTATTCCCTGTAAATGAAAAGCCAAATTAGATATAATCATCACTAGATTTTATCTGTTTAACTTTAATTTTCAAAGTACTAGAGGCATCTTTTGATGCTGAGCAGAATTGTGAAGAGATAAATGTAATTTATGGAACTGGATTTTGTATGGATTACATTGAAGCAAATTTGAAGTTGTTATTTTCTTACTTCTCATCAATTTGTACTTCAGCTTTGGCCTCCCTAATTTCTCTTTGATCTAGTCAATTGTTCATCATGGGCATTAATTAAATAATATACAGCGTTCCCTCGCCACTTCGCGCTTCATGTTTTGCGGCTTCAGTGCTTCGCGGGTTTTCCAAAAATATTCATCAAAAAATAAAAATGAAAGAATACAACCATGTCGGCAGCCACATGGCGGAAAGGAGCGTTGTTTCATGTTGATGCGCGAGAGAGAAGGATCCCTGCGTGTCAAACAAAGAGCTGAGTTGACTCAGAGTCCATCCCACGGGCTCTCATAAAGGCGCGTGATTGGTTCCACCAACACAAGACTCTTCGCCTCTCTCAGAAAGCAATGTTGATTCATGTTTATTACTGTATAAGGTTTTGTAATTAACCTTATTAATTAGCACTGACACGTTTAAGTAAATACGTATACTGTTGTAATTTTTGTCTTAAATGAGTAAAG
>PVKE010028151.1:0-21128 GCA_004027555.1 Craseonycteris thonglongyai | reverse complement strand
TATTATTTTATTACTTATAAACCTATAAGCACTCATTCAAACATATAATGCTTAAGTATGGAACTGGTGATATGGCTCTATTAGCAGTGTTCCATGCTATATTTAAACAAAGCTATGCAAAATGTCACATTGAGCTTTGAAAAATTATAATGTTAATAATTTTTTGAATACTTGCCTAATTTGTACATTCTGGAGTTTAATTTGAATGCTGTACTGATTATACAAGACTTTGAATAATTCATGTATAGACCTTCTCCATTACCCTGACAATCAGAATTGTTTGCTGGTTCTAAGAACTGCTGTGTGACAATATTACATACTATGATTTGAGACATAATTCTGTATCAACTATTTTGAGGAAGAAATGAAGAAGGATGCTTCTACAAAATTAATTGACAAATTTCTATTTCAGGTGACCTTTGTAAAAACATGCATAAAGATATCTTTGTCCTTTCTTTTTCTACTAGTCTTTTGTCTAGTGGTCTAATGAACACTATAAATACAAATGTAAATTTCTTTATCCAACAGAGAATCATGATAAAATATCTAACAACTTAGATGACTATCTGAAATATAATCACAGTTTTTATTCTCTAATAGAGGAAATCTTATGTGGTACTTGATCTTTTGCAAAGAACTGAGCATATTATGAAGTTTTGCTTGGAAAAATTCTCAACAAATAAATGCATACACAGCTTTAAAGACATCCAGATGTCTGTCTGTTTCCCCACAAAATACCCTCATACTTACTTTTAGGGATAATTGGCTTTCCCAGTAATATTCCCGTCACCTAGATATAGGTGCATCTTAGTAGAGTCCAGGCCTGCTCCAATAGAAATCTTTATTCCAGAGAAATGGGGTCCACCACAAACATGTACTTCACTTGCTCAGTGTACTGAAATCCTTTACTGATAACATCATCCAGATTAGTGGTTAAGAGTACAGGCTCTCTAGGGTCAGACTGCCTGGGTTTCAATCAGCCTCTGCCCTTTACTTGCTCTGAGATCTTGAACAAGTTACTTAACCTTCTCCTAAACTTCAGTTTTTTCATATCTAACATTTGAAGAATTTGGCAACAATTGACCCTGTTTTGTATGTTTAGCTGAGAAATTAATGTAATAACCTATGTTAAAAAATAAAATACTATTCAGCTTGTGTTAAGAGGTAATTAAAAGAGATCTATGTGTTACCTTGATTCTAGTTTAGATCTAGTGTTTTGTGTAAGGAAGATGGCTTAAAGAATGGCAGCCTTTTCTTCCTTAGTAGGTCTGGATTCTTACCTGACTATGATATTTACCTGGGAACTTTCTAAACATAGAAATTCTTAGTTTCCTCTTTACCACTACCTGCCCCCCCCTCCAATTTTAATATAGTTTGTCTTGGATGACACATGAGGAATTTATATATTTTTTAAATGCTCCTAGTTGATTTTCATAAGCAAATTTATTTGGAATCCATTGTTCTTAGTCATGATAAGTCAACCTAGTCTTCAGGGCAACCAAAGCATCCTAAATGTGCTTACAAAATCTTGTGACGTTCACATTTGTGAATATTTCTAGGAAACATATTTATTAAGTTTTATCTCTTAAAATGTAAAAACAGGGGAAGCTGGGATGGCTCAGTGTGTTAAGCGCTCACTTTGCAGCATGGGGACCGAGGATCGAATCCTGGCCCCAGCCCGTGTGGACCCATATACTGAACTGGGGAGTTCCCCCAGTTCAGTTCTCTCTCTCTCTCTCTCTCTCTCTCTCTCTCTCTCTCTCTCTCTCTCTCTCACTGCCAAAATCAATAAAAAATAAAAAAAAGAAAGAAAAGTTAAAAAAAATGTAAACACAATATTCTAAATTCACTGTCTTCACTAGAGTCAAAGTGAGAACCACAAACCTTGAATGTGTGAATTTGACAAGCTATATGAGTTGTATTTACTAAATGGTGATTTGGGGGACCTCTATATTAGGGATAGTATAATAAATAATACCATGAACTTCATCTCCTTAACAAGTTAATGATGTCTTTGTTTATTAAATGAAAAAAAAAAGATAAATCTCACTGTAATTTTTGTTTTTAGTACCAATAATAGATAGCTTGTTTAAATGTTAGATTTATTTTTTCACTATAGAAATTTCCAATGTTTTTGTTTTTCCCTTTGCAAACTTCAAAAATAGCAAATAAAAATGCTGGAAAGACTTTACCTACACTCATTTGTCCTTCTTTTTGACCTGATCATTGATTCATTGTCCATTTTATTTTATCTCACAAAAATATATCTTAAATTTTCTCTGAAATAATAAGTGGTAAAATACGTAAAATATTTTATAAGCTTAGTTCATTATGGAAGTATGTGAGTATAATCTTTTTTAAAAGACATGATTATTCTAAGTGAATCACTTAATTTTATCACCATGTTTATCAATGATAAGCAAAGTTTATAAATCATGAGAAGTAAATTATTTTAATTTTGTAAAATACAAACATAGTTTTAGTTTTAGTAGGACTAAATTTAAAGGTTGATAAAAAACTTCTTCATGAAGATGCTGAGATAGCTCTACAGGTTGAGCACCTGCCTTCAACTACAAGGTCCGAGAATTGAATCCCAGCCCCGGCTCATGCAAACTCATATGCTGAACTGGGATGAACTTTCCATGTGGAAGGCCCCCAGTTCAGTTCCTGCCTACGCAGCCCCATATCCACCTGTGCGGAATGAAACTATGTCAAAAACTAATAATGTACAACTATGGAGACTGCTCTGGGCCTCCCCTTTCTCTCTGTCTCTCTGTCTGTCTCTTTCAAACAATAAAATAAATCTTTAAAAAATAAATGAAACTTCTTTATTTAAATATATGTACAACCACACAAATGCATTCTTCATTATTTATATATTTGTCCTTAAAACAGTATACCGGTACATAAACTAATGAAACTGGAAAATGTTATATATAACTTAAAGCATACTGTGTTAATGTCTTAGATAAACAAATGAGAGCACCAGGTTTTCAATATTTGTTTTTATTGTTTGGAAATTTTCTTGAGGACATTCCACAGCAAAACATAGATAGTTCTTTCTGTAAGGGTTCCAGGTTCTGGTCTATAGAGCAAATGTGAGTTATCTTGACAGTACTAGTCATCTTAATATGCTCACACCAGCTGAAAAATTAACCTTTCTTCGTAATATATATATATTACGAAGTAGTAGACAGGGATTATTTCATGAATAGAATAACTGTGTGGTTTCTTAATAGTTAACCAGGATTGCACGTTTATTTTGGAAGGAGAGAAAGAGAGGGTAGAGAATTTATTCTTAAAACCAGAGAGTGTGAGAGGTCAGGTTATAAACTGGAGTGATATTGACTTACTCGGGGTCAAAAATATATCATCTTAAAGTATTGAAACTTAAGCCTGCAATATCTCCAGTCCATTTGGCCTTAACCCCATAAACTGTAGACCCACCAAATCCTGTCTTTGCTGGACTTCATTTTACATGGATGTTGACTTGATAAGTTATCATGTTGGGTTGTATTTTGTCTTGGCATAAATAGACCAGTGAAAGTGGGCTACTAATTTTGGTTTATTTACAAGAAAAATAGAGACAGAGAGGGCAATAGAGAAAGAGAGAAGGAAAGGAGCACAAAAAAGTAAGTGAGATGAAAAGAGAGAGGAGAGAGAGACAGGCAGGGTGGGGGAAGAGAGAGAGCGATTTTGGCATACAGAGAGGCATCCCAATGACCAATAAAGATGCAGAAAAGTAGAGAAAAATGAAGGTAAGAAAATTAAACAAGAGAAAGAGGTATAAACAGTGCCAACTTTACACAGGAACTACCAGAAAACACAAAACAAACTAATACAATTTAACTGGTAGGCTAGCCATGATAATATAAATATTAAAAAAAAAAAAAGTAGGGCAGATGTCATAGTTACAATCATACAAAAGCCATTGTTTCATATGCATCTATTGCTGGGAGCAATTCTCTTCATTTTATTTGAAAATTTGGCTTATAATATGCAGTGATTTATCATCTATAAAAGAAATATGTAGAAAGATAAATTGTACAGTAGTCTGACAAATCTTATTAGAGCAACATATAGAAGAGGAAAAATTAACAGCTAATCCATTATAAATGTCAAATAGGCAGTGCCACTTTCTTCATAACTATTGTATTTCCATTACTTTCTCATTAATTCTTAGTTCTTATGAAATAGTTTTCATTGGTTAGTCAGTCATGTATATCCATGAACTTATAATCAAACATGTCAGCATTGCTTTTAATTTAAAAGTATTATTGCAAAAAGTCAGTGAAAACGTTATGTCTTTCTGAGAAAAATAGATAAATGCATACCTAAAATTAATTACATCAGTCTTTAAGATACAGTATAGGTGGGGAATCTTTTTTTATTTTTTTATTTTAGACCACATAAGTAATGGATCATCTGAGGTAAAAAAAAAAAAAAAGGAGTTACTGTATTAGTATTTTTAAAAAGTTAATAAACAAATAACAATATAATTTCTAAGTTGTGTTGATAAGATTGGTTGTTAAACAATAATCAAAAGCAGTCTATTTATAGAAGATACTTATTAATTATAACATTTTTTGTCTATGTGGCACTTTTTTCCTTCCTCTTTTTTTTTGATCTGTGGATGAACCACCTGTTTCCTATTCATGTGAGGATATGACAGAAGAAGAAACAGAGTTAATCAGGAGTATTCCAAGTACAGTAGATTAAAGGTAGTTGCAAATATTTTGCTAGTTCCCTTACTGAGAAGTAAAATTCAATTTTCATTCTATTTAAGGCTGGCCTTAGTAACTTACTTGACCTATAAAAAAATGGCAGAGTGGGGAAGCCGGGATGGCTCAGTGGGTTGGGCGCTCACTTTGCAGCGCTGGGGACCGGGGATCGAGTCCCGGCCCCGGCCATATGCTGAACTGGGAGCTCCCCCAGTTCAGTTCTCTCTCTGTCTTTATCTCTGTATCTCTCTCTCTCCCTGTCAAAAATAAATAAATAAATAAAAATATATTAAAAAAATAATAATAAAAATGGCAGAGGTTATACTATGCCGATTTTAAGACTAGGTTGTAAGAGGACTGTCAGCTTCTTCATGGACCTCCAAGAGCCATGAATGAACATATAAGACTATCTATTCTGAGGCCATTGTTCTGTGTGGAAGGTCAAACTACATAGCTATTCCACTTGTAAGCACACTAGTTGACAGGACTGCTCTGAGCCAGACCTAGCCATCCTCACAAAGAGAGCAGATCAGGTCATAAAGCCAACTTGGATCTTCTAGACTAGGTAATCAGGCAGCTGAATGTTACCAAAAGTACTCTGTTACCACCACTTGAAATAAAAGATATGCCCAGTGAACCTTGCTCTAATTTATTTTTTTCTCTCTTTATTGTTTTTGACAGAGAGAGAGACAGACAGACAGACAAACAGACAGAAGGGGGAGGGCCTAAAGCAATCTCCTCAGTTACATATCATTAGCTTTTTTTTTTTTCTTCTTCGTAGTTTCTTTCAACAGTGGGCGTGGGTTGTACATGTCAGGAACCCAGATGGGGGACTCATGGCTGCGCAGGGTAGGAACCAGACAGAGGAACCTACAAAATGGGAAGCATGCCACCATAAGTCAGTGAACTTCCATATGGAAAGCACACCTGGTGCAGGAGCCTAACTAGGGGCCTCCCACATAAGGGGCACACCCCAGTGAGAACCAATCTGGGGGCACACCCAGTTTAGTATATAGGCCCACATGAGCTGGGGCTGGGGTTTGATCCACAGACCCTGGTGCTGCAAGACAAGCGCTCAGCCCACTGAGCCATCCCATCATCCCCCTTACCCAAATTTATAATATTCAGAATTGTAAGATATAAATGTCTTCTTTATGCTACAGTGTTTTATGGTAGTTGTTATAGTAGATTTGACATATGGATTTTACATATAACAAGTTTATTTTTCCTGTGAGAGTTGTTAAAAGGAGATTATGTGATAATAGAAATTCAGTTGGTCTAAAGGCCTACCCACCCATTGACTTAAGTGTGATATGATATAACAAACTGATTTGGGTTTTAGCACTCACAATGTAAGTTAGTTTGATATTGTTTTCAGTATTCACAACTTTAATTGATACAGTTTGCAAAATGTCCTGATAACCAGTTAAAACTCCAAATTTGCTTATAATCCTTTAGTAGGTAGAACTTCCAATTTCTATAGTTTATAATTACATACATTAAAACAACACATTAAGGGACATTTTGCTATAAATAATTTGTAAAATATTATTAAATATACACATTATTAAGAAGATATAAAGGCTGGTTAGAACCTGGAGACTCATACTCCTTTGGTCTTTGTATTATTTTATTATCCTCTTTTTAGTCCCTGATTGCTCTATTCCCATCTCCTTTGGTGGTGTTCTTTCACTTTTCCTTCCATTAGAATATCTTAACATTGTATTCTTGTTCACTTTCTCCCTCTATATATTAAACTGCAGATCGTTCTCCTCCTCATAGTTTCTGTATTTCTCCCCTATATATGTTTAAGCAGCTCTTAAATCTATACTCTGAACCTCCCATTGGTGGTTCTGTTTCTACCTACCCATTTTCACTAGCTGTTTTAATACTATTTTTAGTAATTTCTATAACTTGCAACACAATTCATCTAAAAACATAGATTTTAACTTAATTTATTTTTCTGGTCTCTTTCTCTCTCTGTGTGTATTTAACTTTCTGCTAGTCTTTACTCAACAGAAAGAGTTAATCTTAATTGTCTTATAGCACAAATTCTATTTTTGCTGATCCTGCCTGTGTATTTAGGTAGCTAGCTCTTCACTGCCCATACAGTGCAATACTAGTATTACAGGCCTATACAAAATTGTGTCAACTGGTAACCACTGGGATGGCAGCAAAGGTTCTCACCTCCCATGAGGGAGGTCCCCTGTTAGGTTCCTCCTTGTGTGTAGCCATATCCACCTGTGTGGAATGAAACCACGTCACTACTAATGATGTCCAACAACAGAGATTGCTCTTGGCCCTCCTTCTCTCTGTCTCTCTCTATCTCTCTCACCTTCTTTCAAATAATTAAATAAATATTTTTAATAAATTACATTATTTCTCAAACAGTGTTATTAGTTTTATAACTTTCTGTGTGTATGAATGAATAAATATGAGACAAATATTTTAAAATTGTAATTATGAGAAGATATGTTAATAAAAACAAGCATTCACGATGTCTTGTTTAATTAAGTAGCACCTGTTTTTTATTATTATTATTATTTTTTAAGATTTATTTTTATTGTTTTTGACAGAGAGAGAGAGAGAGAGATACAGAGACAGAGACAGAGAGATGGGGAGGGCCCAGAGCAGTCTCCATAGTTGACAGCATTAGTTTTCCACATAGTTTCATTCCACAGGTGGATGTGAGGCTGCACAGGGCAGGAACTGGGCCGGGGTCTCGCCCTGGTGAGAACCGAACTGGTGGCATTCCCCAGTTCAGCATTGCACCTGTTTTTTAATCTACATCTAACACAAGGGGAAGCCAATGAGGATAGTGAGTTAAACAAATAACTGTCACTTTGTTATCATTACACAGATGTTCAGAAGTACCCACATTGACAGACTATATAAAACCCCAAATAGCAATACCTATAGGTTTTCTTCAATTTGGTATATTTTTCTAGAATAAAAACTTATTAATTTTAATAATTATTTTCTTATTTGGAATATTAAGGCATCCTTAAGAATCATTTAGTTCAATTAAGATAATAAAACAAAAACAAATAAAGCCTTTCTCTTTAAAAATGTTAAGGGGAAGCTGGGATGGGTCAGTGGGTTAGGCGCTCACTTTGCGCGCCGGAGACTGAGGATCGAATCTCGGCCCCGGCCTGTGCCAACCCATATGCTGGACTGGGGAGTGCCCCCAGTTTAGTTCTCTCTCTGTCTCCGTATCTCTCTCTCTCTCTCTCTCTCTCTCTCTGTCAAAAATAAAAAAATTAAAAAATAATAATAATAATTAAAAAAAAAGTTAAAATACCTAAGATCCCAACTATGTTCTGATTAAATAGATAGTTTTAAATAAACTTCAGGGAGTTTGAATAGATCCTTGACGTTCTCAAATACTACTTAAGCTAAAATTAATGTTATTTTCAAGCAATCACAGTCTAGTTCTTAGGTAGAATAAAGAGAAGGAATACTGCTATAATCCTTCTTAGAAGAAAAAATGATTTCCCAAATTATTTACTTTTCTTCTTCTAAGATTCTCTGTCCACTTACTCTTCAGATGTTATAAGAGAATAAAAGTTACTGTGGCAAAATTTAGGGAAGATTTGAAAATGTTCTAAAACTTCATGTTCTATCATTAAAAATTATCCAAAAAATTGAAAAAAATTTTTAATGATAACACTTTTCAAATATGATTTTTATACCTTTTTAAGGAAACTGTTTACATGAAAACATTAATTAACAAATGGCAAGACATCAAAGACTAGGGTCTTAATGTAAGCTGTGGCTAAAATCTCCTGAAGTACTTTATCTTCTCTGACTTCAAGTCTTAAACCATAAAACACAGAGATTGAAATGGATAATCTCTAAAATCACTTTCAACTCTCCAAATATGTGATCCTATCTTACAACTTGTTCATATGTTTGACACATCATATTAAACTGGAGGGTTTCTTTATGTCTAACATAACTATTGTGTCTTATAAGTGATGTCTCACCCTTCATTTAAAAAAAAATTTTTTTTTGAAGCTCACTCTCATGAAGGATATGCATAAAGGTGATTTTCAAATTAGATCAAAGTGGCCAATTCTATTACTCAACCAAAGTCGGGTAAAAATTGCAATGTTATTTCTACTGTGAACGTGTCTTTACTTCACTGCCATCTAATAAAATACAATATTAATAATACTGGCAGTCTTAGTGTAATTGAAGGTATGTGTTCAAAACTACCAGCATCAATATTACCACATGACCAACTTATCCCAAATACAGACCTTGTGAGTTACTATTTTTATGCTCTTATATGCTCTATCAATACAAAGATGATTCAAAACATTTATCAAAATGTATATTGCTATGGAAATAGACTAGTTAACAAAAAAGTACAACAAAGTCTATTATTGCAAAGATAGACTCACGCAAATGTCATCTCAACCAAACTTGAATTCCTGAAGGAAGGGTTTGAGACTCCACTCCAACACTTCCTGAGGTCATGACTGCTACTTAAACTACATCTTCAGGAAGAAAAGAGAGGGAGTCAGGAGGAGCATGTGTTGGCAGGGTTAGGAGTGAGATTGTAGAAAATCAAGTAGGTGCCTTCCAGGTTAAAGGAGAGTGTCACGTCGCTAATGAAACAGTACTATGAGAGAACATAGTACATTGGAAAACTGCATTTAATTATTTGAAAATACAGAAAGGGTGTGAGATAATATGAAAATGATAAGCCATGTTTAATTTTTAAAAAATCTTTTTATATCAAGCTAAGTAGCTTAGATTATAAGAAGTGAGGTAAGGTTAGGGAAATGTAATTTTAGCTTAATAATCAATACTTTATTTTCCTTAGTTTTATTGAGATATAATTTACATATATTTTAAATTTACACTTTGAGTTAAGAGAAGTTTATACCTTAATTTAAAGTGTACACATTATGGCTATATACACACATACATATGTGTAGTTGCAAAAAATCACTACAATATCTAGTTAATATTCTTTGCCACATACAACTATATTTTTTGTTGTGATTAGAACATTTAAGATGTACCCTCTTAGCAACTTTCAAACATACAATATAGTATGTTAACTATAGAAAACATGCTGTACATTATGTCCCAATATGATACTTTAAAAAGTTACTTTGGTGACAGAAAAGAACTTCAAAGTAAGATTGCCAGATGGAGCGTACAGAGGCCAAATATGTTAGATTAAGACAAACAAATATTGGCATTCTAAATTTGTGTAGTGACAGTCAAGATGATGATAGGGATTTGAAAGATATTAAAAATGTAGAAATGATAGACTGTAATGCCCTCATGAATGATGAATAGTGGGGCTGGAGTCAAAACATAATCAAGGAGGACTCTCAGTTCTCAGTTAGGTTGGGTGTAATATCATGTTATATTCCAAAATTGGGAATATGAGAATAAGATCATGCCTTAGAAGAAAAATAATGTATAGGTGTAGGGTTAGCTCAGTGTTTTGGTCAAGGGTTAGAAAGTAGTCTTGGGATAGCTAAATGAAGAAGAAAAAAAAATGATTAAAGAAAAAAAATAGCTTTGATTGCACATAAATATATTCCAAAAATTCCTACAATTTTCCAACGACTATGTGGCAAAGTTATGTTATTACCTATAATTTTACTTAGAAGTAAACTGAGTTTCAAAAGGAATACATAAATTATTAATAGCTCAAATCACACATGTCAAAGGTTTAAAAGTCAGAAATCAAACCCAGTTCATTCTGGCAAACAAGTGTTTCTCTTTTAATTATACCTGGAGGTAGAAATTGAAGCATTTTTTAAATGGTGCTAGAACCCATCTAACCTAGGCAGGTTGACATGACTTGCGAATGTGAAATGTTAGGTATTATTTATTCATTCAGAAGGAAACTTAATGTCAAATCATGCAAGAATCTCTCAGGAATCTTTAATCACAACTTTCATGTTAATGTTCTTTTCTTTGCTCAGTTTCTGATAAATTATTATATACATACAACCACTCAAATGTATTTTTTTTAAGATTTATTTATTTTTATTGTTTTTGACAGAGAGAGAGAGATACAGAGACAGAGAGAAGGGGGAGGGCCTAGAACAGTCTCCATAGTTGTACATCATTCGTTTTTCCACATAGTTTCATTCCACAGGTGGGAGAGGGGGCTGCACAGGCAGAAAATGTGCCGGGGTCTCATCCCAGTGAAAACTGAACTGGGGGCACTCCCCAGTTCAGCACATGGGTCCACACGGGACAGGGCCGGGACTCGATCCTCGGTCCGCGGGGCTGCAAAGTGAGCGTTTAACCCACTGAGCCATCCCGGCTTCCCCACAAATGTATTTTTTTTAATAGCAAAAGTAATATCTAGGGCTCCGTGCCATTCAGTTTGAAACATACTTGGGTCCTTTAGTGAAAATGTCTTCATTTGTAAATGAGAATAATTAGAAAAAATTAAAGATGCTTACACTTAAACTGTCATGTGAAAACTTATTAATATAAAGACAGAAAACCACCTAAAATTATTTATTTTTATTTAGGTGTTATGTTTAAAGGATAGCTAAAATTACCATCTTTAGATCACAACATATAATATATTTTATATCTGATAAAACACCTTTTACTACAAGATTGAAAGTCATAATTTAAAAAGAACAGAGCAGAATACTCTAAGTGTGTTTCATTTGATTGAATACAAATGAATTTAGATCAGTTAAGCTCCTGCCATGAATTCTTTTAAGGGGTTTTATAATGTACTATTAAGAAAGAATTGTACCTTTCAATTTGCCTAGGCTTAAATACAATACAAGAAGATAAACATTAAATAATAGCTGAAGATTTCTCTTTCAGACAAGTTTTATTTTTTAATTTATATGTAAATTTTCATCTAAAGTAACATACTTTATAAACAAAAACAGGAAAGGTTTAATATGAACTTCAAACATAAGTTAATACAGAATGATATCCATATTCCAAACAGACAAACAAAATACTTGAAATAGGACTTCAGAATCTTGTAGAAATGTATTATAGTTAACAGTGAACAATGTGGGAATGGTTAAGTAAAAATATTTTGTAATCTCCTTTTACATAATTTATTATTTAAAGTTCACATTACTATCTGCATACACATTAAAAACAAGGAGTAATAAAGGTCTGAATACAGAACACCTAGTGATATCTGTTTTTAATACCTTACTATAGGATAGTTACCATTCTGATATTTTTTTCCAGGAATTATTTTACTGTATTCCAGTCTAAAATTTGGTATTTTCTGAGTCAAAACCAAAATATCTGGAAAATTATAGCAGCCTTCATTTATTATCCAATCTGATTACTGCAATTTTCTCCATCTTCCTCCAACTACTCTTATTATTCTTTTACCTTGGTTTTCTAAAGTTTTCTGAACTTCTCAGATTTATTTTATTTTATTTTATTTTTGTTCTTTAAAACAGCAGAATGGACCTAGATCACTATCAGATTTTTAGAATTTTCAGATAATTTGTCAGAACCCAATTGACATGATAGATTTTCACAGTAAAAAATATTTCAGTGAACACAAAATGTACAAAATGAGAAATAAATGTTCTAAAAAAAGATAAAGGGATAGCCGGGATGGCTCAGCGGATTAAACACTCGCTTTGAAGCCCTGAGGACCGAGGATCGAATCCCGGCTCTGGCCCAGGCGGACCCACATGCTGAACGAGGGTGTGCTTCCCAAATGCGGTAAGGCCCCCAGTTCAGTTCAAAAGAAAAAAAAAAAAAGAATAAAAAGTTACAGAAACTAAGTCATTCTGTCTTATAAAAGCTCTGTTTCAGTTTTAGAGACAATACTGCATTCTGTTATATAGAATATATATTTTTAAATTCCATTTGGTAGCAATAGATACTGATATATCTATCTCACCCATTATTTTAGAGATTCAGTAAATTGTCCTATGGAGCCTTAATAACTCTCCTAGCCAACATGGATAATTTGCCCTGCCCACAATGTCCAAGTTAAATGTGGTCAAGAGAAAGATTATATATATATATATCAAATTCCAGCTCAATACTTGTATCAGATATCTCTCTCTCTCTCTTTCATTTCTCTATGTCCTAAAGTTTTTTCCTCATTGCAATATCTTTTGGAGTATTATCAGATAAAACTAGCAAAATCTACCTGAACTTGATATTTTACTTAATTTTTTCTGAGAAGTTTTCTTGCTTGCTTTAGTTTTTAGGCATTTGTGTGATCTCATGGGCACTAATAGATCAGAAATTTAAAGCCCCTTTCTGAATTGGGCTCCCAATGGATTTTGTTATCACAGATATTATTCAGAATAATACCTTTAAAATTAAATAATGAGAACATCAAGATTAGAGAAATTCTAAGAATTTTAACTGTGGCACAACATCATAGACTTATGGCAAGAAGAAACTGAAAATTTTCAGTTGAATTAGGAAAAAAAAAAAAAAAAGAAAACACAATATCATACACAGCCTGAAGTTTACCTCTTCTTCCAAATACTCTATCTTTCCACTGTCATTTCAAACCACCCTGATCACTGTGATCACAATGCATTAGCCCCACTTCCTTTTCTTCCATTGTCTGATGTAGATAAACTCATTTCTACTTTGGGGCTCTTTGCCTAGAAAGCCTCTCAAGAACTAAGTCATCAGAAGACGGGTTCATCCTTATTTTGGTCTTGCTATATATGCTGTTCCTTCTGCTGTCAGAAGGGCTTTTTCTGACATGACCCCAAAATCTAGAGGAGAACTTCAGTAATGTCTGTTCACATCACCCTGTGTTATTTTCATATTAGCATATTTACTGTATTTTATTTTTTATCTCCTGCCATCTACTTAGAACTCAGTATCTAATTAGTGCCTGACCTGCAATAGTTGCTAAGAAAATTGTTTGAATTAGTTGATTTATCAATAGTTAGCAAAGAGAACCAAATGGGTGGTATTTAAACTAAAACTTAAAACTCAACAATTTTCAACATTACCGGTATATACATTTGTAAACATTTCTAAGAACAAAAGAAATGCACAATATCACCCAGTTATACATAACTTTTGGGAAGTACTAACAAATGAAAACAAAAATGAAGAACAATGCTGACCAGACAGAATTTAACATCAACTCACAAAGGCCTGGTACCCAGTTCAACTCCAATTCTATTCAGTTTTTGAATTTTTATTGTTCCTAACACTATAATAACTTACCATCAGACCCAGGAAGTAGTATCCTATGTCTTACTTTTAATACATC
The DNA here is from genome assembly GCA_004027555.1 of Craseonycteris thonglongyai. Classification (NCBI taxonomy): domain Eukaryota; kingdom Metazoa; phylum Chordata; class Mammalia; order Chiroptera; family Craseonycteridae; genus Craseonycteris; species Craseonycteris thonglongyai. Next base: position 7,175 of record PVKE010028151.1, on the reverse strand, counting down.
TTGATAATGCTGTAATCGCCACTTAATTTTACTGCTTCACCTATCAGCAGCTGAATAGAATGAAAGAATTACAGTTTAGGGGAGACCGGGATGGCTCAGTGGGTTAAGCGCTAACTTTGTAGCCCTGGGGACTGAGGATTGAATCCCGGCCCCGGCCACGGCCCATGTGGACCCATGTGCTGAGCTGGGGAATGCCCCCAGTTCAGTTCTCACCAGGGTAAGACTCCTGCCTTGTGCAGCCCCGCGCCCACCAGTGGAACAAAACCATGTGGAAAGACCAATGATGTACAACTATGGAGACTGTTCTGGGCCCTCCTCCTTCTCTCTGCCTCTGTCTCTCTCTCTCTCTATATATATATCTGTCAAAAACAATAAAAATAAATCTTAAAAAAAAAAAAAAGGATTACAGCTTAGAAGCAACTTCCCCAAAAGAAAATGAAGTTTCTAGCACTCTGTATATGCAGATTGTTCTCATAAAATAATATAGGAATTATATTCAAATCCACCCTGACTTGTTGGTGAGAAAGCAGCAGAGGACTGCGACAAGAAGCTATGATTCACAAAGCAAAAGGAACATGAGAGATGGTTGACTGATCTAGAAATTATGTTATCATACTACCATTTTTTTTTGCAAGAAAATCAGTAAAAGAAACATGGAATTTGCTTCTGTGTGGAATATCATCCCACGGGTAATGGGAAGTCCTATTAGCAAACAAGCTAGGTCTATATGAAGATTTAAAAAAAATTTTTTTTTCAACCAAAAAAAACTAAGTTACTAGGAATTGGAATTGGCATTTGGGACCTTACGAGAGTCTGCCCATTCATTCTGAATTTCACTGTTGCATTTTTTCCCTACAATCTACATTTCACCAATGTAATTTCTTGTCATGTAATTCTGTGGGATATTGATAAACTATGTGATAGTTTCTTGTGAAAGAAAATTTTGTTTATGTGTATTTATATCACAAACAACAGCTGATAGTTTTACACTATTAAATCCTGATGGAGCTAATCACCATACTCACTAATTTACTTAAGTCATGGCACTTCTTTCAGTGCCTAAATAGAAGAATAAATTTTAGAAAAGAAATTGTTTGTTCACATACTTTAAAAAGTTTGTATTGGGAAGCCAGGATGGTTCAGTGGGTTGAGAGCTCACTTTGCAGTGCCAGGGACCGAGGATCGAATCCTGGCCCCGGCCCATGAGGAACCATGTGCTGAACTGGGGAGTTCTCCCAGTTCAGTTCTCTGTCTCTATCTCTGTATCTCTCTCTCTCTCTGTCAAAAAATTAATAAAATAAATAAATAAATTAATTAATTCATTAATTTTAAAAAAAAGGTTTGTATTAAGCTTTTGTGTGTGCCAGAAACTGTTACGGGCAATGGAGATAAATAGTGAATAAAACAGACAGAACCCCTGTCCTCTTGGAGCTCATAATCTACTTGAAAAGAGAGACAATAAACACAGTAAATAAACTATGTAGTATATAAGCTGAACATACAGTGATGGGAGCAAAATAAAGCAGAGAAAGGATGGGATTTCACTTGGATTGTAATTGTAACTCAGGGTCTTTTTCTTTGCTTGTTTGTTTTATTTATGCAAATTCTTTTTATTATCATCCAAAAGAGTATGTGCACTTTCTTAATGTGTTAAAAGAGGTTAAAGAAGCCTGTTAATCATATGAATTATTGATGTATGCAAGGCAAAAATAAATCCTACTCATCATTTGCTGTGGCGTGTGTCCATGTGAATTTTGGTGTGTGAGATGCTACTTAAAACTCAAGTGTGTAGTATTCTTTTGGTAAAAAAAAAAAAATATCCAAAAAAATATAATTTTGGGGAAACCGAACCGGGATGGCTCAGTGGGCTAGGCACTCATTTGCAGCCCTGGGGACCAAGGATCGAATCCAGGCCCCAGCCGTGTGTACCCATATGCTAAACTGGGGAGGTCCCCCAGTTCAGTTCTCACCGGGGCGAGACCCTAGCCCAGTTCCTGCCCTGTGCAGCCCCGTGCCCACCTGTGGAATGAAACTATGTGGAAAAACCGATGATGTGCAACTATGGAGACTGTTCTGGGCCCTCCCCCTTCTCTCTGTCTCTGTCTCTGTATCTCTCTCTCTGTCAAAAAAACCAATAAATAAATCTTAAAAAAATAAAATAAAATAAAAAATAAATAAATAAATAAATATATATATATATATATATATATATATATATATATATATAATTTGACCAATTCATCACTTTTTAATTTTAAATAATTACAAAACTGCAGATCATTGGTTTTCTGTCTCACCAAAACCAACTGTCCGCTTTAACTCTTCTAATGGAGGACAAAGTTTATTTCTTCCAAAATGTGCTATTCTGTGCCATGCAAATGTACTGATATATAGAACACAATTAATAAGCACTGATAGTCAATTGAAATGAAAAAAAAATAGAATTTTAAACAATTGGTAAACAATATGAATATATTTTACTGGCATTCTGGAATAAAAGCTCTAAACCATCTTTCTTTTTCTTTCTCTCACTATAAAGCAATCTATAAAACAACTATGTCACAAAACTGTCCGTGCTTATACTTGTGAATTAATTAAGCATCAATAAAAATGTGAAGTCTCAGAGGCACTGAGCCTTAACAGTTGTATTTGAATCTAGCAGTAGATATATGTTCAGTAGAAATGAATCTCAATCCTAAAAATGTGCAAGAAGGAGGAAACATAAACAGAGATAGAACACTAATTACCAAATAAAGAAAATTACTATGCATTTCAACTACTTAATTTGGCCAATGCTGCAATTTTTAATTATTACTTTATCATTTCTATCTTCTCTATTTTTGATCAAACTTATTTTATTAGTTTCAGGTGTACAAAACAACTTAATGATTAGAGATACCTCACAAAACAATAACCCCTAATAAGTCTACTGTACCTATGCTATACTTTACATCCCATGAATATATATATTTGTAAATTAATAGTTGACATTAAATAGTATTTCATATTAGTTTCAGGTGTACAGTGTAGTGGTTAGGCATTTATATAATTATGAAGTGGTTCCCCTGATAAGTCTAGTACCCATCTGACACTACATGTAGTTTTTACACTATTATTAACCATTGATCAAACTTTTGAAAACATTTTTATTAGATTAGGTCTACTTTAATTAGTAAGCTGAGTTTGAGCTGTGTATACTTTCTCATATTCGTTTTAAGAGTATTTTAGGATCATATTTTTAAAATGTTCAACATGTCGATTTGTTTTCTCTCTGAATTTAATTTCTTATCCCAATATCTTCTTATTTTAGAAAAAAAATTGACTCATTATGTACAGTAATACTCTTAAACTTATTTTCCAACTACTGTACACACATTAATCAATATTTCTTGAAAAAATAGATCCCTGTTTAATTAAGAGCAATAAATTATTTTTACAAACTGATACACAAAAGAGAGTTTTATATAAATAAGTAAAAGCAAAGTGAGAGAAATAAAAGAGTAGAGTCAAAATAATTTTAGAGCTACTGAGGAAAATAACTAAAACTGGGCTACATTTAAATCTTCTTAATTAAAATTAAAAATTTCATAATAAAATTTTGTAAGCATATGTCTTTATTCCATAACCTGCACAACTATTTTTCTTTGATGCATGGACCATTTTCTACAGTGCTTATAGACAGAGCTTTAACTACAGCTTTCCAAAAAATCCAACTCCTCGGTTTCATTGCTAGTCATTATATTGGTATTGACCCTGGCATTTCTGAATCATCCCAATACAATTATTTAGTGCTCCAAATATCTAAGCAAAACTCTTGAGACAACTGAGAAGCATATTAGTTTCTTATTTCAACAGATTAGTAAATTCAGCATCTAAAATGATAATAGCACTTTAAATTTTTATACTCCACACCATTTAGAAACAAGAGTAGGACTGGAATATAAAGTATCTTAAAGAAAAAGGCAAGAGATACATTTTGCGAGATTACAGTTCACTTAAAGTGAGTAGGATTGTCACTCACTTAAATTTCATGGTCCTAAATTCTTGGGGTAATGGAACATTACCAGACTGCCACGTTCTATTGGTGTTTTACACCACGCAGTGTCTTGACAGCAAAATAGGAAACAGTGTTAAGGAGGTCACTGAAAATCATTCTGCTATCATTGAAAAGTTTACTCTTTATTAGCAATGACATGACATACAGCTACTTCAGTTCTCTTACTCACTATTCTTTCAAGGATTATGCACAATGAATACTTCCAGCCCTGTTTGAAGTGCTGGAGCAATTTGTAGAGGTGTCGTTGGCACATTGACACAGCTTTGTAGTGCAGCCAACTAAGAGGCTCTTCTCAAAGAAAATCTTCTCGTAAGAAGTTGCAGTCTAAGAAGTTTATGACAACTACAGGTTCCTAGCCCAGGTCAGAAAGCCAACCCAATAACAAGATTGTTACAGTATAATTCCTGTGAACTAATGCGTTTCCTATTTCTTCTATAATCCCCTTGGCCTCACTCCATTGAGCCTTCTGTTGCTTAGGAATGTGGAAAAAGAAAAAAAAAGAGGGTCAACCAAATATGTCAAATAAGCTTCACTCTTTTTTAGATAGACGTGACTAAACCAATAGTAGTCTTTATTTTAGCATGGAAATGTATATATTAATATACATACAAGAATATAGATAGAAATAGAGATATAGACATAGATATAGTTATAGGTATAGATATAGGTACAGAAAAAAAAAAGAACTTGACCATGTGTGTGCATGTGTATGTAGATGTTGGGGTTGGAAAGGACCATACCGGTGTGTGTGTGTAAGTGTGTGTGTGTATGTGTGTGTGTGTGTGTGCACGTGCACACCGTCGGTAAAGGTTAGCGTGGAAACGTTGGTAGATGTCTCATATCTTATTCTCAAATGTGACTTAGCTCAAAATTAACATGATAATAGAGTTTACTAATAGTAAAAAGAAAAATCTATGTCGATATTAGAAAGAGACATATCCTGGCTTTCAATAGCATCTTTTAAGCCAATTAACACAATTAACTTTCTGAGGTAACTGGTTTGTTCTTCGTTATTGTCTAATGAAAATTTAAAATATTAGAAAAATTGGTAAAAGTGTAAATGTTGTTCTTCAAGCAATTTATCCATAAAATCAAGAAATATATTTATAACCAATTTAAATTATTTTTTTTATCATAACCTTATAATAACTTATTGGCTCCCTTTTATTATTCAATAGTTATAAGCTAAGAAATTACATTTTCTTTCTAATTTAATGAGGGCATATTTTAGATTAGTATATTTTTTAAATGTCTAATTATAAAAATGACAACATCTGGTTCTTTATTGCAAGATGATATGGCACTGACCATAAGATCAAGTTTACATAATTTGACACAGGTTCTTTATGGGTTATAAAAATAGCAAGAATTAATTCAAAGCTGCAACTGACTACATTTTGATACCCTTTGAACTTGAAAATGAGAAGATTTGTAGAATTTTTTGATTGGTGCACTAAAGTAACAAGGAATTGAATAAGAGAAATACAATGCATTTAAAAATAAAGATAGCTGCTTATTTTAGTATCTTTAGCATTTATCATTATTAAATAAAATTTTAAGTGGTCATTGAACTCTAACATAATACTATTTTACTGCAAATCCATGATATTATATTAAACTACTTTAATGCAAGCTAAAGTATTTTTTCAGTAAACAGTGTTGAAACATAACAATTCAAGTTATTTGAAAGAGACAATTTATGTGGTATTAGGAAATGAAATAAACACAAATATATCACACATGTATAACTAGAAATTAATATAAATCAATTTTATCCATGAATATCTAATCATTTTTGATTTTTTTTAAAAATAAGACAATATTAGTTAAAAAATTAACTCAACATAAATGAGTAATAAATAATAAAGTTTACTCTGTAATTAGTATTGTTGCTGAGAAAATCCTCAATATTCATTTTTTAAATTTATTTGTAGCACATTGTAAACATGATTACATTTGTTCCCAAGAAAAAAAATATACTTAACCTTTTTATCTACTTCAAGTGAGTGTAAAAAAAAAAGTGAAGCTAACAACTGCAAAAAAAAAAAAAGAAAATTATTAAGCTAATATAAAGAAATCAAGTTCTGTGCCCTCAGTACAAATTTGTTAATCTATTCAAGAATACCCTGAAAGAATGTGCACTGCTTATTTGTAGCTCTGAAATATTTTTAAATATGTATTTCTAAAAGCTTTATAAACATCAGAAAAATTAACATAAAGAGCAATTAATAAGACTACGAATCTAGGCATTTATAAAACCTTAAAATATTTTTCCAAGTTCAATCATATTTATAATGTATATGACACAAACTTGATTTCAGAATTCCCATGAATAAGACAGTAAGCAATGAGAGGAAAAGGATAATTGATACAAGACACCTGGAAGTTAGATATTATTGTCTTGTAGCCATGGAAGATAAATAATTAAAAAATAAACAATAAAAACTAATATAAGAAGTCAATACTTGTAATAAAATGCTTTTTATTTTCTATATATATTGTTTTATTTAAATATGCACAAAGCAAACAAAGAAGGCAAAAACAGACTCATAGAAGCAGAGACCCAAGGGCTGGTTCCCAGAAAAAAGGGGATGGGGAGACTGATGAAAAGGGGAAGGGAAATATAGTTAATAATTTGTGATAAGTTTTCACTGTGATAGATGATTACTAGAGTGAGTGGGTGATCATGTTGTAAGGCATAAAAATGTAGATTCACCATATTGTGTGTCTGAAACTAATATAAGCAATACAAGATCCTATACAAACTATACTTAAATACAATTTTTTTTTTTTTTTAAATAAATGGGTCATTTGAAAAGGTGATACAGGGGAAAGCCGGGACGGCTCAGCGGGTTGAGCGCTCGCTTTGAGGCCATGAGGACCGAGGATCGAATCCCGGCTCCAGCCCAGGCAGGACCCACGTGCTGAACTGTGGAGTTCCCACAGTTTGGTTCTCTAACTGTCTCTGTCTCTGTCTCTCTCTCTATCTGTCAAAAAGTAAAATAGAAATAACTATGCACTGAAGACAAAAAGATAATTTCTCTCTATAAATGTGAAAAGATAAAAAAAAAAAAAAAAAAAAAAAAAAAAAAAAAAAAAAAAAAAAAAAAAAAAAAAA
>PVKE010028150.1:0-21127 GCA_004027555.1 Craseonycteris thonglongyai | reverse complement strand
TGGGCCTTGTGAGGATTAATGAGTTGTGATATGTAAAAAGTGCTTAGGAGAGGACTTGGCACAAAAAAATTCATAATTTGTTATTCTTATTCTATATATAATAACAGTAATCAGTCAGAAATAGAGTTGGGAAAAATATGCTATTGCAACAACTCCATTGTAGCCAAGATTAAAAAATACCTAGAAATAAATTTAACAAGAAACGTACTTATGAGTAAAACTATAAATTTTTACTCAAGAACATAAATTATGATTTAAACCAGGCATCAGCAGCCATTTTCTGTAAAAGTCCAAATAGTAATTTTTTTGGGCTTTGTGGCACATATGTTCTCTGTAGTGATGATTGAACTCTGTCCCCATGGGGCTGCAGCTGTATGCACAATACATAAGTGCTAGATTTGGCCAATGGACTTCCGGTTGCTGACCCCTGTGTTTTAAAAATGTAATGACATCCCCTTATTCTTGGGTGAAAAAATTTAACAAATACAAATGTCAGCTTCTCCAAAATAATGAATATAACAATATCCTGGAAAGATTATTGCCAAGGAATAGCTTTAAAAAAAAGATGGGTGCAAGTGAAGAAAAAACCCAGAAATAGGTTTTCGGTCTTGTTCTTCCTCTTCTTCCCTCCCTCTCTTTTTTCATTTAGAAGAAAAATGAGGTCGAATACTTATTTACTTATACTGATTGTAATTTTCAAAGTGAATTCAAAACTCCTAGAAGAAAATTGTGGAGAGTGTATATAATATCTAGGTTTGGGGTGAGAATTTTTAAACCAAGATAGAAAAACTAGAAAACATAAAAGGAAAGACTGATTTTTTTCAGATTACATAACAATTTTAAGAATGTGTGTATCGGTATGTATAGTTAGAGATAACATAAGCAAGACAAAAGATAAAAAAAGAGAGTAAGAATAAATGATCGGCACTGCCCTGGAGAAAGAAAGCAATATTTAAATATACAAAGTTCTTTCACATCAATACTGAACACAAAAATAAAAATAAAAAGGGGAAAAAATAATTCAGAGAAATGCAAATTCAAAGGGCTCATAAAAATAGAAAATATGCCCTGCCTCAGTGGTAGAAACATCTGCCCTGTCACATTGGTAACATAAGGCTGTATACTGCCACATTCTTTGTGACAGAGGAAAACACAGAAACAGAACAAGCAAATTCTTATCAATCTGAGAATGGCTGACTATACTGAGATACATCCAGACTATAAATGTTCCATGGAATTGAAAAAGAATGAGGTAAGGGTTTCTAGTGTAACCGAGGAGATTTCTAAATGCACAAAGCAAGATGGAGAGGAAAATACACTTATATGGCCTCCTCTTTTTATAAACTATAAGTCTTCCAAAATCTTATGTGCATAAGTGAGTATATTTATATGTGAATTATACGAGCACACAAAAAAACTACAGAACAGTGATTACTTGGAGCGATGGCGATGCAGCGTGGGTGGAGGAAAGCAATGCACACAGTTTGTAAGGAAAAGAGTGCTCATAATTTTAAAAATCTCACTTATGTAAAATTTTATTTATATATCCAGAGGTGGCATTAAAAATATTTAACAACCGGTATGGCACAGGCACAGACCAATCAGAGCAGGCCCTGGTGGGTACATTGTATGGGGGTGTGCTCAGTGAATATTGGCCCTGTTATTTTCCTACATACTCGTGTCTTTATTTCTGTGGGATAGATTCCTAGGAGTTGGATTGCTGGGTCAAAGGGTATGTGTATTTCTAGTTTTAACAGAAATTGCCAGAGTGCTGTGCAAAAAAAGACTGTAGCAATTCACTTTTTTTTTTTTCTAGCGATACATAACAGTGCCTCCCCCCACATCCCAACAGGGGTGGAGAGTGTATCTATCACTGAGCAGGGAAATATTCTAAGATAGGGAAGTCTTCTGTCTCTCAGTTGGAAGTCTCAGCTGTTGAAAAGAGTGAACGGAGCTTGTGGTTTTGAGGAAGGTCTCTGACAAGCTAATCTTAAACTCTGAATACAGTGCGCTCAAGGTAGAATGTTGACCAGCTGCTTCTGCCTGCCCCCATGTTAATCCCCCCTCCCCCTGCCCCCAGCTCCAATTTAAGCCTTGTCCCCTCTTCCTAGGCCGAGGTGATAATTTTATTGCAGGGGATGTTCCTATCTCTGAAATATGTGGTGCCATTTAAAGCTTTTATCACTAAACCCAGAGGATTTGGTTCCCTCAGCAAATGGACACCATAATAACTTACTACTATTAATAATAAACCAAAGTCCAAGTCAGAAAACTCTAATGTCAAGGGCATTGCTGTGGGGAATGCGGACTCATGGTCTCCATTTGTGTGGAAACAGTAAAGAAGTAGACGCTATTTCCTTATGGGATACAAACATTTGTAATTCTGTGGTTAGGGTGTTTGGCCCATTAAGTGTTCCGGATGCTTAAAGGCAGAAAGGATCAGGGAAATATGAATTTTCAGCATAGTTGGTGGTATGGATAATAGTATTGTTTATAAATGATGTTGATGAAGTGCTTTTATCTTAAAGGAATACTGAATTCAGTTTTGAACTTTGATTTTCATTGCTAGCATTTATTAAGAGCCTACTATATCCTGGGTGCTAAGGATACACAGATAAATGATAATACAGTCCTAAATCCTGAAGACACTCTAGAAGTATAAATGCAAAATTAAAGTCTGCTGTATTTGGTGTAATTAAAATGTAAATTCCAAGACGACACAGAACGGAAAAACGATACCCAGTTCTAACTAAGGGGCCTGGCAGTCTTGCGGGTAACGGCGATACCTCAGTTAATGATGGAAATAGTGTGAGGCCAGTGAGATGCAAGGAAAGGGCGTTCCAGATGGAAGAAAAGCATGTACAGAGGCCTGAAGGCAGGGGCAGTGGAACAGGTGTAGGAGAAGACAAGTGGTCAGGTCTAGCTGGACCGCGAGAGCATATGGGACAGCGGCAAGAAACGGGTTGAAAGGTAGGATCTTGAAACGCTTCCCAAGCTGTGCTGCAGAATTCAGCTTCTACTCCGTGGTTGAGGTAGTGAATCATTGATAAAACAGGCAAGTGATAACCAAATTTGTATCCAGAGTTGATCATGGCTCTCTATAGGGAAGACAGATTTGAGAAAAAAGGGTGGTGGGACTGGATGGAGACCGGAGGCTCTACAGCGAGGGCTGCAAGCATCTCAGGAGGCTCCAATACGACCTGAAGGCACATGGTGCTGCTCCTCCTTGCCCCCCTGGGGGTCCTAGCATGTCCACTGCAATGCCTACTGTACCTTCTGCTCTTCTCTTAGTCTCTCACTCACATTTCTATACAGCAGGCCCACCTCTGTGGGATATTGGAGTCAGCAATCAATTTGATATTGCATGATGAATAGGTCACAGGCTCATTTTAAAAGGACCACCCTTAATTCTAAATTGGTGGCATTTCAAGTAAGGTTACTTGATTAAAAGCATAACTTTTGGCTGTATGAGGGTGTTATTTACACTTCATAGCTGGCCACCTGCTCTGCTTGCTTATAAAACCAGCTTTGTGCCTCTACAACATGGTCAGAGGTGAACAGTGAGATTTTTCTTCCCCACCTTTGACAGGGTCTCTGTATCAGTTTCTCTGGCTACAGAAACCAAAAGCAACACTGGCGAACTTAAGTAAAATTTAAGTTGGGGGTGAGGCAGGGTGAGTTTCTTGGAGAGATATGTGAAATTTCACAGAATTCAAGGAAAAAACGAGTAACCAGCTTGGGGAACTAAGTGGTTCCAGGGATCTTTGAGTCTGAAACTGACATACTGTCCCTCTGGGACGCTGCTGTAAGGGGACCTGGCTCCAATTCACATGCCATAGAGCAAGCACTTCCCTGGCATGCTTCACTTACTACACATATCCCCTGGTGAGGGTAGAGTGAGGGTGAGGGTTGCTACAATTCAATCCTTAGGAAATGAAGTCTGTCACCAGGAGCACAGGAAGGGGATGCTGGGCAAGCAGACATGGCAGACAGCATCATCTTGCTTATTTGTAAATTGGGGGGAGTAGGCAATTCTAAGCCTTCTTCTTCCTCTAAACGTTGGAGTTCATGAGTTAAATATAGCTAAGTACTCTCACATTCTTATAAGTCTATGGATACTCCTCCTTATCAATTCTTCTCGTGGGCAGTGAGGCAATTTCAGTCGTAGACGCTTGGCCAGTGTTTGAGTGCTGGCTATTTCTGATTGGCTCCTAGCATTGGAAAGGCTAGTGGCTAAAGAATAAAATGGAAGGAAATCACAAAGGTGATAGAAACAGAGTTTTATAGTTTCCCTGCAGCAGTCTGCTATTCCAGGAAATGAGCTTTGTTTAAAATATGTGGAATCTTAGTTTCAGGGATTTCTACTTCTTTTCCATTTCAAGACCAAGAATACACACTCCTAAGATGGTTAAAAATACAGTCTTTCCATCTCTGACCAGACATAATGTTGACCAGAGGTTAATTACTGAAGAAGATGCTTGATCAGTCCACATGTTAGTGGGTGGCAACTGCCATAGGACATTTCTAGAACCTTCTACCAGTGTTCTTCATGGACTCCAGGCAGCCAGGGTCTCTGGCTTGTGGAGGCCCTGGCAGAAGCTTTTACTTGCCTTTTTACCAGAATAACAGATGCTTGGCACGAACTGATGTTTGCCACCATAAGTTTCTTTCTATTCAAGACCATAAGATGTTTTCTGGCTCTATTCCTGCTTCATTGTGGGACTTTTCCTCCTTCATTAGTGATGGGCAGATTCCTAGTGATCTGAGTTCTGGCTTTGATTTGGGAACTAAATTTCAAGGAAAAATGGAGAGTGTGTGCATTTGAATTTTAACTTTTCTTTTCACTTGTATGTGACTCAAACTGAAATTATAGCCTTCTATTATTTTCCCCTTGAATGATTTTTGACCTGCTTCTAACAAATAGAGAAAATAAACTAGCCTGAGAAAACCAATGTCAGCATTAGAAAACCATGTGCAAGAGCAAATGGAAAACCAACATCCACGACTCATAAAAGTTAATGGCAGGGTGTGGCACACAGCTGCCCAACTGAAGAGAAAAAAAGCTATATTGTGAATTGCTAGGGAATTAACTATTGTAAGAGGAGAAGCAGAGTAATAGCGATTTGAGCTGGTAACATCAGTGGGGAGGATGGCAGGGAAGGAGAGAAATATTTAAGCATTTGCCTGAGAGTTAGTGGCTTTCTATGATACTCAGATATTTTTCACCATGGAAATACCCATTCGATGATGACTACAGCGGTTATGACAATAGCTGCTGGTGAAACTAGAGTGGTCTAAGGAAAAGAAGATTTAAAGTGCTCTGAGAGGATCTCATTATAGACACGTGGACAGGCAATCAGAATTTTACTCAATCATTTGTTCAGAATAATGGAGTAGAAAATGTGCTGGAACAAACAATTCAATCTATCATATTACTGATATAGTTTCTTTAATTATAGATTTACAGTTTATTTCTTCCTTTAAAATATTTTTCCAGGGATGCTGGGATAGCTCAATAGGTCGAAAGCTTGTCTTGCAACCATGAAGTCTGGGGATTGAATCCTGGCCCCCAGCCCATGAGAACCCACATGCTGAACTGCAGCGCAACCGGTAATACCAGGATGGCAGCGAAGGTCCTCCCATGCCATGAAGGAGGCCCCCAGTTTGGTTCCCCTCCTCCCCTGCATGGCCCCATGTCCACCTGTGTGGAATAAAACTATGTCACAAAAAACTAATGATGTACAACTATGAAGACTGCTCTAGGTCCCCTCCCCTCTTCTCCCTGTCTCTCCCTGTCTCTCTCTCATCTTCTCTCAAACAATTATATATATATATATATATATTTCTAGCTTTGAGGTATAATTGACATATAACACAGGTTATCTTTCCATTTATTTATGTTTTCCTGAATTTCTTTTATTAATGTTTTATTGTTTTCAGTATACAGAGAATTTATACTTCCTTAGTTAAATGTGTTCTAAATATCTTATTATTTTTAATACTACTGTGATTTTTTAAAATTTGTCTTTGTATCCTGAAAGCACTGAATTCAATTATGAGTTTATAACAGCTTTTTGGTGGAGTCCTTGGAATTTTCTACATACAAGGTCATGTCATCAGCAAACAGACAATTTTACTCCTTCCTTTCTGACTTGGATGACTTTACTTCTTTTTCTTGACTAACTGCTCTGGACAGGACTTATAACACCATGTTGAATAAAAGTGGTGAGAGTGAGCGCCCCTGTCTTGTCTTAAAAGAAAGCTCTCAACCTTTCGCCACTGAGTATGATATTAGCTATGGGCTTGTTACAGATGGCCTTTGTTATGTTGATACAATTTTATACCCAATTTACTGGTAGTTTTTATCATGAAGGGATGCTGAGTTTTGTCAGATGCCTTTTTTGCATCCCCTGAAATGATGATGTGGTTTTTTTTCTTTCACCCCATTAACGTGGTGCATCTTGTTTATTGATTTGCATATATTGAACCGTCCTTGCACCCCAGGGATAAATCTCACTTGATCATGGTGGATGGTCTTTTTAATGTGCTTTTGAATTTAGTTTGCTAGTATTTTGTTGAGAATTTTGGCATCTACATGTGACAGAGATATTGGCCTATAGTGGTCTTTACTACACTATCCTTATCTAGCTTTGGTATCAGGGTAATTTTGGATTGTAAATGAGTTTGAGAGTATTTCCTCCTCTTCAACTTTTTGGAAGAGTTTGAGAAGAATTGGCATTAATTCTTTCAGTGTTTGTAGAATTCACCCATGAAGCCATCTGGTCCTGGGCTTTTCTTTGTTAGGAGATTTTTGATTATTGATTCACCCTCCTTACTTATTATTGGTCTGTTCAGATTTCCTACTTCTTCATGATTTAGACTAGTTAAGCTGTATGTTTCTAGGAATTCATCTTTGTGTCTAATTGTTGATCTTTGTGGGAGGATGAGGTCGGGGTCTTTTACTTCATTATGTATTTTTATGGCAAACTCTTCACTTTGTCCAAGTTTACAAAAGTATTAAAATAAATACTTTCACACTATTCATTTATTGTCTTAAATCTACCTGCATATTTATTATGCTTCTTTCTCCCTAGTATAATAATTCTGATTTGTGACTTCTGTTCTTTTCCAGTTATTTTTTCCAGAATTTTGCCTACTAGCTTTTTAAACAAAAGACTTTGTGGTTCCTATCTATGACACTTCTTTTTTTTTGAGAGAGTTGATTTTATTTTCCACAGGAAATTCTTAGTATTTTTCCATTTGTGTCCATAGTTTTTTTTGTTTTATTTTTATTTTTATTTATTTATTATTATTTTTTATTTATTGTTAAATTTGATGAGGTTACATTGGTTGGTAACAATTAGATAGTTTACAGATGTACAACTCCACATCACATCATTCATGCATCGCATTATGTGCCCATCACTCAGTATCAGTTCCCCTTCCATCACCCTATATCTGGTGCCCACTCCCACCTCCCCCCACAACTCTCCCCCCCTCCTTCCCCCTCTCCAGGTAACCACCAAACCATTGAGTGTGTTATCTATGACACTTCTTATTTCTATTATACAAATGTCTGTCCTCATCTTTATTTTTTTCTGCCTAGTTCATTTTCCTTGGATTTATTTATACTTTTCCTAACCCCTTAAGTCAACATGTAGTAAACTAATTTTCATTTTCTCCATATAAGCATTTAGAATTACATTTCCCTTACTTGCTACCTCTCACAAATTTTAGGTATAGTTGGCTTACTATCATTCAGTTCAAAGTATCTAAGAATTTCTTTGATGGTTGGGTTTGGTAATACATTTTTAAAATTTCTGAGATGATCATTTTTGGTATTACTTTATAACTTAATTTCATTGTGGTGGCAATTATTTTATGTATGATATTTAATTTGATATTTGCAGACTCTTGCTTTATTGTCTGATATAAGGTCAATTTCTGGCAAGAAAAGAGGACATTCTCTAATCGCTAAGCTTGGTATTTTAAATATGCAAGTCAGTTCAAATATGCAAATCAATAAATGTGACTTACCACATTAATGGGATTAAACAAACATTTATTGAACATTGTTAATTGTGTTATTCAAATAGTCTAGCTTTTGTGAATCACACAAGATGGCACCCAAATACTCATTTAAATTTAGACTTAAAATATAAGTCTAAAATCATGTTTTTATGAGCCCAGACAAAATGTAAAGGGTAAGTTTCTTATTAAGGATTCAGAACTATTAACCCCTTTGACCATCTTTTGTGTGGATATGATTGGGTTTAGGCAGATATAATTTTTAAAAAAGAAATATTTCTATATTAAATAAATACTGTAAGAGAACATTTAGAATGCCTTTCATGTGTGTTTCTCAGTATAATCAATGTTATAGGTCAAGCTAACAGAAAAAATTGGCAGCACAGATTACTAAGAGGTGAAACCTTCACTTCTGAATGCTCACCTAGGAGATGCCACCTTTCTCCTACTTTTCTTCATAAATTATCAGAATTAAAGTCATAGACATGCTGGCTATTTGTAGCCTCAAATAACCCTTCCCAAGGAGACTCGGCTGGTGTCAGGTAATTATATGTCATCCGAATCTAATATTTTTTCCTCCATCTTGCCAAGTCATTTTGATGTGTCCTACTTGGTGAAAGGAGAATTGTACAGACTCCTGCCATCTGTCACTGCTGCGAATCACCGAAGTGGGATGCCTCTGCCTGTGTTTATCTAGCAACCAAAGTTGTGTTGCCAGTGTGAAGACTGCCCCACATGAACCCATCAATCATTGGGCAGGACCTTTCAGCCTCACCATCAGAATTGAGATCAGTAAACATCTGAAACTGTCCCCTGAATCCATGAGAGTTCACATAAAAGAAAAGAGAGGGGACATCCCCCACCCACACCACTCACTACGTGAAAACCAAGCCCACCCCTATCTACTCTGCTCACCTAGCAAGGGCAATAGGTCTATGAAACAATTTTTTTAAGGTTAAAAAATATGACTTTGTTTACCAATATTATTTTACACTCATCCATATAATAATAAATACCAGGTATTCTCTAGGTAGACTGCACTCTGTAAACTGTTGTGTTGGTCTAGGATTAAATAATTCTTATCTGTATCCCATTTCCTCTTTTAAGAGAAGACTTGAACTTACCATTTCCATTACATGCCTGCTTAAATGCCATTTAAATCACGTTACTCTCTTCCTTAAAACTCTTCAGAGACTCTTGTAAGTTATAGGATGCAGAATAAAGTCTTGAATATTTTAGCATGGCATCAAGGCATTGTAGCTTATTTCTTTATGAATATTGCTTCTATTTTCTCCTTTGTAGGACACTCCACCTTTTACTTTTGCCTCTTCCACCCTCATATTGAACCTATTTATTGCTTGTTTGCAGTAGTAAACATCAATATTTGTCACTTGCTATGAACTGCCTTGCATTGTGGTAGTTTTAAAATGTGTGCGTATCATGTCTGAAGAGAAGGTACCATTGTCAGTCATTTTTTTTTTTGTATTCTTCATGGTACCTTGCACACTCTAGGTGTATGGCGAATAAATGTCTTTCCCCTCAAATATTAATAGAATACTTAACAAATGTCCTCAGTGAGGTAGAGATATTGGTGACATTGTCACTAGAGGGCACACCTCAAGCTTTTGTGAGATAGTTACAGAAGCTGACCTATTATTTGAAAAAAGATTGCAAAGATTTAGAGCAATTTGTTTTGGGAAAAACAACATGAGAAGTGATATTCAGTAAGTTTGTTTCAAAGTAAAAATTAGATTTAGAATGCATAGTTAAACTTATATGACAGGTGTGAAAGTGAGCTGTCAAGAATCATTCATTCAAAAGATGATTTGAAAAAACAAAACAAAACTAGGCACCAGACATTGTGTCAGACCCTGAGGAAGACAACAAGATGGAAAGACCTAGGCCTAACTCCAGTTCAGCAGAGGAGCTAGAAATGTAGTCCTCCACTCTATATTCCAACTGGCACTTAAAGAATAAACCTAACAAAAGCAACATTAGACTGCTTATGTCCTGAGGAATAAAGTAGAACATATGCACAAAAAATTCAGTGACCTGCAGTGTTTGAAAGTCAGTGAAGGAGCTTTCAACGTTCATGTGCCCGTCATGAGTACGCAATGTCACTGAAGATTTTGTTTATTTTAGACTGCAAATTCATAGGACTTTATCATTCTTGGTGCACAATTTTAATTACACATGCTTTATGTAAATGGGACACAGGACAAAAATAACTCACAGTGCAGTAAGCCTGAAATCAAATGTCTGAATGTACATGCTGATGTTTGTGGCGGCTTCTGCGGTATGCTATGATTTCGACATCTGTCCAGAAGGAAACATTTCACTCCTGTACTCAATATTACACTCACAGAGGCAGATGATCCCTACATCTCCCCTCACACAGTGGGTTCTGCAACCTCAGCCTCATCCCTGAGGACCTCTTACCAGGGCCAGTCTGCAACCTGCCCTCTGCTCTTGCACAAATCCAGGCTTTCATCCCTCTCAGGACCCAGTCTCCTTTCACGAATGAAAGTCTCAGTGTTCACATGTGGTTGCTGGGCTAAAATGCCCAGTCTGTTGCTTTTATCTCTAAAAAGCTACTTACTCCTCATTTACTACCTATCTCATGCCCTTTCCCTCTGCTACCTCACCAGAGTATCTGATTTCTAGTTATTTCTAGTAGTATGGTAACTGCTATAACATATTCTTAAAGAAATTCAAGTCATTTCATTTTCTCCATGATAAAACAACACAAGCTTTTTGTAGAAAATATGCAAATGCACATAGGAAAGTCTTAAAAATGGTCTTTTTCATCCTGTTTTATTGTTAATGTTTTAGTATATTTTCTGTCAGTCTTTTTTATACATTTTTCAATCATGATAAATCTTTGCATGCTAAATTTTTATTAATCATAATAAAATATAATTTGTATTTTTATAATAATATATCAATAAAAATGTATCTTAATAAAAGCATGCATGTATGTCTAACTCTGTTAGAGATAAGGCTGTGTGTTCACTGTGCTGTTCTGTCTTCCCAGCATACAGTAAGATGACACTTACAGCCTCCTTTACACTTAGGTGAGGGCCTATATGACAGTTACAGGTGATGACATGTTGGCAAAGTGATGCTTCTGTAAGCCCTGCCCTTAAAAATACCCTGCAACACCTGTTGGCCTCTTTTTTCTTCCCTTGCCATCTATATATTCCACATATTACAGTTCTTAATATAACAGAGTCTGGATTCCTGAGTCACTGTTTAGAGAAAAGCTAATAAAAAATTTAAAAAAAGCCACTTAGTCCACATTGGACTGTCCCATTTGTTGTGTTAAACCACTGAAATTTTAAGGCTATTTGTTATGATGGCATAACTTAGCCTGTCCTGATTAATATGCATGTGGTTATTTTTGGTAACTGTTTTAAACATTTTTGCTACTATAAATCATAATGTAATGATTATCTCTTGCATTGAATTATTTCCCCTTCTATTTCAGATTATTCCCTTTAGATGAATTTTCAGAGGTAAAATTTTTGATCTAAACATATAAACTTTAATCCTAATTTGTAGTCTTTTTATACTAAGCTTGTCCAACCTGTGGCCCATGGGCCGCATGCGGCCCAGGACAGCTTCGTATGCAGCCTAACACAAATTCGTAAACATTCTTAAAACATCAGCAGCTTTATTTTTGCAATTTTTTTTAGCTCATCAGTTATCATTAGTGTTAGTGTATTTTATGTGTGGCCCAAGACATTTCTTCTTTCAATATGGCCCAGGGAAGCCAAAAGGTTGGACAGCCCTGTTTTATACCATGGTTCTCTCACAGCATTACATACTATATTTCCATAATAACTAATTATAAATATGTCTCTCTGTAATATAAATATTACTCCTAGGATACTGCCAGTACCTCAAAGGCAGTGGCAGTATTTTATCTACTTTTGCATCTCCCACTACTTAGCAGTGTCTTTCACACAGTAAGCACGCAAGAAGCATTTGTAGGAAATCTGAAAGAGGGGCTATGAATTATTAAGTGATAGCTATCTTGCAGTAATTTTCATGATTTTGGCTTTGGGAATGGAAAGTCTCTCTCTAAAAGCTTAGTATAACACTTAAAATTTTTTTTTTTTTTTAAGTTGGCAAAGAGTTTCTGTAAGGCTAATCTTAACTACTAAGCACTCAGGACTTGAGTGAAAAATATACTTAAAAGTACAGATGAGGGGAAGCCGGGATGGCTCAGTGGGTTAGGCACTCACTTTGCAGCCCTGAGGACCACGGATCGAGTCCCGGCCCCTGTTCA
This sequence comes from Craseonycteris thonglongyai, assembly GCA_004027555.1. Lineage (NCBI taxonomy): Eukaryota > Metazoa > Chordata > Mammalia > Chiroptera > Craseonycteridae > Craseonycteris > Craseonycteris thonglongyai. The sequence continues at coordinate 8,808 of PVKE010028150.1, read as the reverse complement.
TGCGGACCCATATTCTGAACTGGGGAGTGCCCCCAGTTCAGTTCTTGCCGGGGTGAGACCCCGGCCCAGTTCCTGCCCTGTGCAGCCCCGCGCCCACCTGTGGAATGAGACTATGTGGAAAAACCAATGATGTGCAACTATAGAGACTGTTCTGGGCTCTCCCCCCTTCTCTCTGTCTCTGTCTCTGTATCACTCTCTCTCTGTCAAAAACAATAAAGGTGGATCTTTAAAAAAAAAAAGTTCAGACGAGGCAGTTTTCTCTACCTATTATTCCTCTGACTTGAATTTTGGCTACATCATTTTTTTTTTATGTCCTATAAAGCTGAAGACACTCTATATGATGCAATATAAAGATAAATGTTTTAGATTATTTTAATAATTAGCCAAACTTGAAGCCAAATTTGAATAATTAACCAAGTTGTATTACATGGTTAACCCAGATCATTTTGGTCATGATATTCTAAATAAAGAATCTTACCATTCATTGGTGGTTAATGAGTGTTCAAATTTCATCTGAATAAAAGTGATCCATTTTCTATAGACACTATTGTATCTGTTTTATTTGCATAGTAATAAAGTATATGCTTACTGCATATAAACACATTATATTAATAGGTAAGTTTTGCTTTTTGTGTTCTCTAGGCTATATAATTATATGTGGCAATTATCAACCACATTTTTATTTACCCATATACAGAGATTGACCTTGTTCATGAGAAGAGAAATCTTCTATACAGATGGAAGGAAAGGAAGGAAGGGTACAGACAAAGATACATCTCTAAATGTTCTCTATGCTCTCTGTGCAGCAGGAGATGAGATCAGTGTTGAGGGTTGAAGAAGTGGTGGCCATCTCACCTGATGTCCTATGATTCCCCCCCACCTCTGGGATCTTGCCTCTTTTTGCGCTTGCATTTCAATTCCTGTCTTCCTACCAGTTTCTTGCATTCAGCCTGTAAACAAGCTTCAGATCCTCTCATTTCTCCTTCCAAAAGTTCCCTGGACTTTCAGCCTCCCATGTTTGGTCCCCCACCCCCTGGCCCCCTACAAAACTCTCTCCTACATGGCTTTTGGGTACATGACTTCTCTGGTTTACCTTAACAGACTTGAGCTCTGTTTTCTTTCTGAGCTCAGACACTGTCTCCCGTCCTCTCGTTCGTCATTCACTGCTGCAGTCAGCCTCCTTGAATGTCGCGCTCTCCGTGTTAGCTACTGTCCTAACTAAGGTTTCAGCAGAATAGCATATGTTGAGTATAATTAAGAGGTTCTTGTCCTCAGAAATGTATGTTCAGAGGCCCCCTCCATCCTTCATTTGCTTGCATCATACTCAACCGTACCAAATAAAGTGACTGAGTTTTTTGTCACCCACAACATGCCGGTCAAAAGAAATCTTATTCTATCACAATATACTACCATACGTGGAAGACCAGAAAGATGAGGTATTTATCACATTTTCTTTTACTGTACTTGGCACATGGGATTAGAATGCTTCACACTCAAGAGGAAGCCATAAAAAGAACCACCACGTCATTAGGTCTAACTTTTGTAAGGAAACTTTTCCCCCTGAGAGATCTAATACCAGCTTAAGGCAATATGAAACCTGAAAAAAAAATGTCAAAGTAGGGCGAGAGAGTTTATGTCATCATGTAAAATGCAGTGACATTTCAGACTTGACTTTATGAAGTTGACTCACAGGACAGATAACGACACTTCGTCTTGTGTGACTAAATCGACTTAAAACTGATCAGAATCCTAGGAGGGAATAGAAAGGAATATGAAGATTCTTCAAATGCATGTCTGAGAAAACACTGCAAGCCTACCAGATTTGTTACTGTAGAAAGTAGGAGGTGTTGAAGTCTTGGACAATCTGTTTACTTGATGATGCTTGAACTGTGAGAGTCATGATTAATTTCCTGACCTCACACAGTGCTGATGACATCATCCTCCTGCTTTCATTTTCACTCTTCAGTGATGATAATATAATAGGACTTTAATCACTTCGAGTTAAAAAAATAACTCTAATTCCTCTAATTGCCATGATTACTCAAAAGCTCGGCAGAAATCTATTTTTAAAACACCCCATAGATGAAAAAGTTTGGTATAAAGTCATAAGGACTCTATTAATATTAGGAAGACTACATGATCCAATGCATTAATATTTGAGAAAGTTTCCGAAAGAAATCAGGAAGAAAATGGTGGTGTTGATAGGTAAAATTAAATTCAGTAATTTTTCCTTAGAGTTTGTTGTTTGTATTACGAGACCACCATAGTGGGCTTCCGCTAAGTGGGGCACATGAAAAATTCAAGTAGACTAGCGAACAAGCTAGCGTTCTCAACCACAGGTATGTGACAGACTCATCAGAGGAACGTGTGTCCCTGTCTTGGCCCCACCTCATTGGAATTTAACAGAACAGGATAGGACCTGGACCTCTACATTTAAAAACTATTCCAGAGGGTTCTGACGGGCACCCCCTGCTTTGGAACTACTAGTCTCTGTGGGATATCCTGCACTCTGGGCCATCTTTGAAGACCAAGAAGTAACAAAAATGTGAGCAGAATCAGAGAACATAATTTTCAGGCCAAAGCCCAGAGAACTGGTAAGTTTCAACAGTGGAATGTAAAGGTATATACAACATAGCTTGAGCATGGCAACAATAAATGAATAAATTAATCTACTGGATTGGTTCCTAAACTTTTTAATTCCAAAACGCAAGTGTAGTTTTCAAAATTGACTAATCCAACAAGGTGTGAAAAAAGGCCAACAGTTCTGGATTGACAAGTGGCCTGTACCACCTACGTACAGCATTGCATCTGTCATTTGGGGTTAATAATTGCATGCAAGTAAACACTCCCCAGCTGAATAAGTAGAACAATAGTTTATTGAAAACCTACTGGAATCCCTGGAAATCTATAGATCTGGTCTGGCAAGCTGACAGGCCTGAGGGAGGTCAGGAAGCCAAAGCTGGGCTGAAGAACTGTGTGTGGGGTTTTCACTGTCCCTGCTGCTTTGTGGCACCAGCAACCAGGTCCAAGGTCGGGGAAACAGGAATCTGGTCATAACACATGGTCAAGTGCCTATATTCATGCCAAAGCAGAGGTTGGAAAACAAATATTTGGTGTTTTCAGCCTCCATACTGGGAGGCAGTCGTGACTGCCATTGAAACTCATATGGTAGAAAATTTCTGGAACAAAAAGAGAGTTCACATATAGGGCAGAAAAAAAGTGTGCTATTTTATTGTTTGAGAAATATGGTTTCTGGTTAAGGAGATTTTTCAGCTTAATTTGTAAGTTGACATGGTAAATGTTTTTGAAATATTATGTATTTTCTACTCCAATAAGTGTAGTAAGATAATTTAAAGTTCAAAACTTAGCTCTACAGTTTGCAATCATATGATCTTCAGCAATTTATGACCTCATGTGATATTTAACTTTATTCATTTGTAAACGCAGTTTCATTAAATCTTACCTCTTGGGGTTGTAGCTCAAATAAATTGATACATACTAAGCAATTTGTATCCTGAAAACACTAAAGAATCATAAAGCATTGTTACTATTCTTTCTGTGCTTAGGTGAATTATTTTCAACTTTGCACACTACAGCTGTTGATATAAAAGGCATAGGAGACTGTCCTGAAATTTTGTTTCTTTCTCCTAAATATAGAGTCTGAAGAATTACCACTAATTGAAAGATATAACTATTTGAATTCTGATTAAGAAGGGATGGTTCTATGGTGGTATTTTACTATTTAGATTTATCTGTGAAATTACTGATTGCTGGAATTAAAGTTTTCTGGTGGTAAGGCATATAGGTTGCAATCTATTTACTTATACATTCATCCTCTTCATAAATATTTAAGGCAGGGGTGTCCAATCTTTGGGCTTCCCTGGGCCACATTGGAAGAAGAATTGTCTTAGGCCACACATAAAACACACTAACACTAATGATGGCTGATGAGCGAATAAATAAATAAATAAATAAATAAATAAATAAATAAATAAATAAAATGGAAAAAAACCCTCATAATGTATTAAGAAAGTTTATAGGTTTTATTGGGCCACATTCAAAGCTGTCCTGGGCCACATGTGGCCCGTGGGCCATGGGTTGGATAAGCTTGATTTAAGGCATGCTTATCATATGCCAGGCACTAGGGTTGTATGATGACTTCAACAAGGTCCTTGCCTTCGAGGGGTTCCCAGTCAACTGCAGAAGCACAGACAAATAGGGAGAATTCTATAAGGTGTCTATTTGTATACTAAATTCATTTTATTGAAGGAGATAAAACATAAGATTTTAAACACAAACGTGGCTAAATTGACATAGATCATGATGCTAAAGTTATTTATTTTCAGTAAGCGATTAAATTATTTCTAAATATCCAATGTAAGATTTTGTTATATCAGATGTATTAATTCTGACTATTAATTTATAATCATAATGTGATTTGCACCGACATGGTTATTCAGTGTTGTAACATGAGAACAGTGTGCTTTGCAATGTAAGTCAATCCCCTGTCCATTTCTTCTGGTCTAATTTCCTATCAAATCCCTCAGTATATATATACTCTTAAATTTGGTGACATTAGACTATTATTTCTAAACACACTACACTAAAGTACCCTTACTATGCTTTCTGCTTACTCTAGAATTCCCTTCTCTGTCCATCATACTACACTCTTGTTTTTTCTCCAAAGCCAGCTCAAATACCATTTCTTTGGTTTTTCCAGTCCTTGACTCCAGAATTTAGGCCTTTCCCCTTTGAGTTCCCAAGAACTTTGCTCTTCTATTTACTATGATATTCATTTAATTTTGCCCTAGATTATAGTCATCTATTCATAATCTAGCATTCAATAATTTAAATTTTTTGAATGCAGGAACCATGTCTTTGTGTGGGTGGGTGTGTGTGTCTAAATATCCCCTCAAATATAGTATCATGTTTGCCTTAATGGAGAAGATTCCCACTTAATTCCCAATTAATTCAGGATCTCTGGAAATAAGGTACAGCCATGGTTTTTTGGAGAACATTGTCTTAAATGGAAAAATGTCTACAATTCCATATACCCCTGCTCTCTTGATAATTTATCATTTTAAAACCTTAATTAGTTTTTCTATGACTAATAAAGTATGAGCTTGGGGTCCTTAGACTGGTACTCATGACTGTTTACAACCTGGCACCACACTCCATTTCAGTTTCTTATCCTAGATGCTCCACCTGAATCGAACAGCTCACGATTCTATGTCCATTCTGTGCCCCCAACTACAATGTCCTGGCTTCTCTCTACCTACTTTGTAAAATGTTCTCACGTGTAAGCTCCTTAAAAGTTTCTCTTAGAACTCTTCCTCCTTTTATTACTCATAGCTTCATAGGTAACTTTTAATAATATTTAGATTCTTCTTTTTTTATGTTTATTCCTATACACGTCTTACCTCCTCTATATGTTCCTTCAAGCATAGGTAATATGTCTTATGAATTTTTATACTCCCCACAATGCCAAGCATGGTTTTAGGGGCTCAACAGCTGCTTAAATATATGCCTGAGTAACTGAGCCTTATTGCACTCATTGACTAACCCATATATTTTGTATAATATCTAACAATATTAGTCATCTGTTTGCCAGCAAAATCTAAAGATCATTTGAGAATAAAAAATCATGTGAGTTTATTGAGGCTGATATCAAGCCTTCAATTGCCTCCATTGGGCCTGAATTGGCTCTAGCAACCAGGCTTTGAGATATGGCCCTACAGACCAAATGCCATTGCGTGACTGAGCAAGAAATATTAAGCTTGATTATACTGTTGTTTCCTTTAATTTCAAAAACGATATTAGTACGTACAGATAATTAACATTGGTTGAGGGCTCTGGGACTGCTCAAAATGTCTTTTTAAATAACAAGAGTATCTGAACTTTTACTCTCTTCCTTTGAATGAAGGGGTTATCTAGTGAAAATGTAGCTATTTCTAGAAAGAAGAGCCATCTCTCATCCAGAAGACTATAAACTGCCTCCTCATAGATAAGTCCATGTCTTGTTTTGCCTCGTCTGATTTTTTTCTCACCAGAATAATTTGAGATGTGTGATCTCTCTCTAGCCCCTACCCCAATCCAAACATTGTCATCTCCCTATTGCTCTGAAGAGAAAGACCATGACATAAATGGCACGAGGGGTGTGGATGGGTGAGGAAACGCGAGGAGGTGCTGCAGCAGAACCACTCGATGGCTTTGCTGAGTCTGAGCACTTCCGTTCAGTTATTCGTTCTGCATGTGCTCATTTCGATCGCATCAGCACAGCAAAGGACTCCAGAGGCAGGAATTCATGCATGAACGTTGTGTGTTAACCAGTCTCTAAGGTATTCCACAATGGTTCTAACATCCTGACGGAGAAATTAGATGGCACAGGACAGCTGTGAGGTCCTGGGGTGCCAGGTCTAATTTCCAGCATATTATGTGATTAACCAAAAATCCTCTTTACAATAACAAAGTCAAACCATTCCCCTTGTTTGTGTGCTATTTTTCTATTGCATCATCTGTGTGGGAACCCAGTGACCCACAGGAAAGTTCCCAACACATCCAGGTGATGAAGCTGTGATGGAGTAAGAAAAATAAATGACTAGGGTCTTAAAAAATATTCTCCCTAACAATATTTTGGTTTCTGGCAGAAGCTGAGGTGGGACACTGAGAGCATTATCCAGATAATTAATGCTCTATTCCTATCCTGATCATGTCCTAAGAATCTCTTTAATTTTCTCTCCTTTTCCCTCTCCCCACCTCTCTCTCTATACATATGCCATATATATATATTTAAGGTTAAAAATCTAGTTTTAAAAAAGTAATATTATTTTTTTAAGAGGAGCTTTGGGTTTATAGAAAAAGTGAGCAGAAAGTACCGAAAATTTCTATAAATCCTTTCTTGTCCTGCACAGTTTCCCCTATTATTTACATGTTGCATCAGTGTGGTATATTTGCTACAACTGATGAACCAATATTGACATTTTTTATTGAGTGAAGTCCATAGGTTACATTAAGGGATACTTTTATGCTGTAGCTTTATGCATTTTGACAAATAAATAATGTTTGTATCCACCATTATAGATATTAATAGTATCACACAGAATAGTTTCACTTCCCTAGTTCTCTGTTCTACCTAGCCATTCCTACTTCCTCCACCTGAACCTCTGGCAAAAAAAGGACCATTTATTGTATCCACAGTTTTGCCTATTCCAGAATGTCATATCGTTCATTCTCTCTTAAGAACTTTGAATGTACTTTGCAAGACAGTTCTGCTGGTGAAAGATTTCCTCAATTTTTGTTTGTCTGAGAAAGTCTACTTCTCTTTAACTTTTGAAGGATAATTTCACTGGATACGAAATTCAAGTTTGGCAGCATTTTTTCCTTCCAACGCTTTACATATTTCATTCCACTCTTTGCTTCTTGACTATTTTCGGAAGTGATGTCCAATATAATCTTATTCCTCTTCCTTGATAGGTAAGGTGTTTTCCTTCTCTGGCTTCTTTTAAAATATTATTCTTCCATTTAAATATGACGGGCCTCTTTATAGACTTTTTTGGTACTTATTCTACTTGGTGTTCTCTAACCTTTCTGTATTTTGGTTTGGTGCTTGCCATAAATTAAAAAAAAAAAAATTCTTAGCCATTATTTCTTTGAATATTTCTTTTGCTTCCTTCTCTACTTCTAGATATTTTAAGGCAAAGTTGAGAGTCAGAATTAATAGTAATTTTAATAAACTTTTCTTGTTTTTCCCTCTTCTACTTTGTTATTCCTTTCTGTACATAGTATTGTGTACTTATTTCAATTTTTCCTTTAAAATAAATTTGGATACTGATTTGGATGAGAAATTGGTTAAATGGAGGAACTGTTAGGCTGTGGTTGAGGGACTTGAAATGGGAAGGTGGTATGCAGCTAGGGTGTAGGAATGAGGTAAATTACACATGTGATTAGTTTTGAACTAGACTGGACTGAATTTTTAATGGTGGAAAGTGACTGGGAAGTGACTGGGAAGTGACTGGGAAGTGCTTAGGTTCTGGCCAACATCTCACTACAAGATCACAGGGGCATTGGAAACAATAAAAGTCATTCCATATTTAGCCTCAAGATGAGGCTGATCAATACTAGTTTGGTTAAAATGAGAAGAAAAGAAACTTGAGAGAAAAAGCACAATAAGGGATAATGGGGAATATTACATAATGATAAAATGAAACATTTACCAACTAAAGTTTTACGAACAGGAGTGCCTCAAAAAAGTTTCAACCTAAAGTGAGAACTGATTAAATGACAGAAATTGTAAAATTAATAGAGAAAAATTTTCATGTTTCTCTGATTAATCAACTTTCAACAACACAGTTTAAAAGTTGGATATAAATTCTGTACTTAAGAAATAGTTTACACATTTCTTTCAAAATTATATTGATTATTTATAAAACTTCACCACATACTAATTCAGAAAGAAACTTTCTTGCAATTTTACACATTTCTTGACAAGTATGAAATAAAAATAGAAATCAGTAATAAAAAGGTACCCTAAAAATGGTGTGTTAAAAGAAAATCACAAGGGAAACTTAAAAGAATCACATTTCTAAATAAATCATACATTAAGAATATGAAATACTAACAGAAGTTCTTTTTATAAGTAAATTCCAGTTACTGTAATAATGTATAAGGCCTCTCTAGTTCTCTATGGTTATTATGGAAAAAAATATTTTGCAGCAACAAAATGGTACTGATTGAAAGATTTTAAGTGATCATTCTTATAGGAAAGAGATGTGATTAAAAAATAGAGGCTATACAATGTTTGTTCTAACT
>PVKE010028149.1:0-21121 GCA_004027555.1 Craseonycteris thonglongyai | reverse complement strand
TTAGAGTCGCTACACATAGTTATTTTGTTTGTTTGTTTCAATTGTTAAATTTATTGGGGTGACATTGAATGATAACAGTTACATTGCTTCCAGGTGTACAATTCTACATCACATTGTCTATACATCACACTATGTGCTCACCACCCAGAATCAGCTCACTTTCCATCACCATACATTTGACTCCCCCTCCCTACTCCCCCGCACCAGCTCTCTCACCCACCTTCCCCCTTACCCTCAGGTAACCACTATACACATAGTTTTTGAGGTAGCAGTCTGGGCTTTTTGAAAAGTTGTCCAATAACTGATTTAGTTTACTCTGCCTTTTATCACTAAGCTAAATCACCTACCAACTTTACTAATGAACCTAGTATCTGATTGACTCAGTTTAATATTAGATTTTTCCTCCTACCCAAGCATTTAAAAATGTTTCAACACTCACAGCATCTTCTCCAATTCTTCTCTATAATCCTGCCATTTGGTCATTTGGGCTCCCTAAAATTTTCCTCTGCCATTTGGTCATTTGGGCTCCCTAAAATTTTCCTCTGCCATTTATGCACACATACATAATTAGCATACTGTATCCCATATCAGATTTTACTGAGTAAATATTCAAGTTTTCTTCATATCTGTTAATGATTTCTCTGAGTTCCTCATTCAGAGAAATCTGAGCCAGGAGGACTACAAAGGTTAGATACAGAGGTCACAAATCATGATGCCCATACATCCCACTCTGATGGAAAACAGCTGCCATGCTGTCAGCTGTCCAAGGGAGAAGCTTACGTGGCAAGACACTGAGGGATGCCTATGGCCAACTGCTCATGAGGAACTGAATCCTGCCAAAGCCACGTGAGTGAGCTTGAAATTGAATCCTTCTCCAGTCAAGACTTGAGATGACTGCAGCCCTATTAGAATACAGACACCTGCAAGACTCCCTGTAGGATTAAGAACATTGTCAATTTGATACATCAAAATAGATGGTTGTTTAATGTAACAACATAGATAAATTATTCAGAAAAAGCAGAACTCAGGCTGCATTCAAAATAACAAAACAAAACAAAACACTGCCACCAAACAAACAGAAAACATACATGTCTAACCCATAAAATCCAAAACTCCAAACAGGACTATAAAAAAAAAAAAAAAGAAATTCTCCTTAAAGACATAAATCATAAAAGAGAAAATAGAAATTATATCATATTCTTGGTATAGAAAACATAATTATCCTTACACAGAATGATTAATTCAATGAATCTGCAGACATACAAGCACACATTGCTTTTCATTTTTTAAAGATTTTTATTAAAGTATAGCTAACATACAATAGTATATTAGTTTCAGGTGTATGCCACAGTTATTCAACATTTATATACCTGAAGAAGTGATCACCATGACAAGTCCAGCAACCATGTGACACTGAAGCAATGCTGTCACAACTGTTGACTCTATTCCCTATGCTGTGCATTACATCCCCATGGTTTTACATCCACGTATGGTTTTATACCTGGAAATTTAAACGACTTATTCCCCTTCACTTTCCCACCACCCTTTTTAATTTTTTAATTACAGTTTATATTCCATAGTATTTTGTATTAATTTCAGGTGTACAGCATAGTGGTTAGATATTTATATAATTTAAGAAATGTTCTTGTCATCTGGCACTATATGTAGTTATTACCATATTAATGGCAATATTCCCTACACTTACATCCCCATGAATATTTTGTAACTGCAAATTTGTACTTCTTAGTCCCTTCACCTTTTTGCTCTGCCTTCTAACCCCTCTCCCATCTATTACCTTGAAAAATCATGCAATCACCCATCTGATGCCTACATATTTATTACAATATTATTGACTTTATTCCTTATGTTATAGCCTACATCCACATGACTACTTTGTAACAACCAGTATGTATTTGTTAATTTCTTCCCCTTTCTCACCCAGCCCCCTAACCACCCTCCCATGTGGCAACCCTCAAATTATTCTCTATGAGTTTGTTTCTGTATAGTTTGTTCTTTAGGTGTCACATAAAAGTGAAATCACATTGCATCTGTCTTTCTCTATCTGACACTCCACTCAGCACAATACCCTCCAGGTCTACCCACGCCACCACAGATGGCAAGAACCCATTTCCTTCCATGGCCGAGCAGTATTCCATAGTATATATGTACCACCTACTCTCTATGCACCAACAGACACCCAGGCTGCCTTCACCTCTTGGCCACTGTGAACAATGCTGCAGTGACCTTGTGGATGCATGTGTCTCCTTGAAGTTCTGTTTTGGGTTCTTGAAGTTCTGTTTTGGGTTTCTTCGGATAAATACCTAGAAGTGGGATTGCTGGATCTTTCATTGTCTTTTGCTATACTAATAGTATTTGTTTTAAAGTCCATTTTGTCTGGTATAGGCATTGCTACCCCAACCTTTCTTTATCATTTTCATTTTCATGAAATATTTCTTCCCATCTTTTTACTTTCTGTCTCTGTGTGTCTTGTCTTTTTTAAAGATTTATTTTATTGTTTGAGAGAAGGTGAGAGAGAGAGAGAGGAGGAAGGGCCCATAGCATTCTCCATAGTTGTACATCATTAGTTGTGACATAGTTTCATTCCACACAGGTGGATATGGGGCCGTGCAAGGTGGGAACCAAACTGGGGGCCTCCGCATGGGAGGAGAGACTTTTCACTGCCATTCCGGCAGTTATCAGTTGTGCCACAGTTTAGCATATGGGGTTTCATGGCCCAGGGCTGAGAATCATACCCTGGACCTCGCAACTGGGAGGCAAGTGCTCAACCACTGAGCTATCCTGGCACCCTCTGTGTGTGTCTTATGATCTGAAGTGAGTCTCTTGTGGGCAACATATGTAAGGATCTTGTGTTCCTATCCTTTCAGCCATCCTATCTTTTGATCAGAGCATGTAATCCATTTACATCGAAAGTAACTGTTGATAAATATGCAGTTATTGCCATTTTATTATTAATTTTTCATCTTTTTTTCTATCTTAAAAAGCTTTGTAATCCTGGTTTGGTGGTGATGAACTCCTTTATAGCTTTTTCTTGTCTTGGAAGCTCTTTCTCTGCCCTTCAATTCTAAATACTAGCTTTGTTCAGTAATCTTGGTTGCAGATCCTTGCTTTTCATCACTTTAAATATTTCATACCATTCCTTCTGGCTTGCGAAGTTTCTGTGCAAAATCAGCTGACAGTCTTGTGGGAGTTCCCTTTAAAGCCAGACAATTCAGTTCCTCCCATAAACCCCTGGCACCTTTCAAGCTGTCCCACGCAGGGGCACTGGAGTTCAGGGCGAGTGAGTCATCTGCAAATAAGTCCATGTGTGGGCCCTTTAAGAGGAGCACTGGGACTGCAGCTGGCTTCTGTGTCACTCAGCCACGACCTGCTGGTTTGCACAGCCAGCAGCTGTGGGGATGTCTCTTTCCCACACGGAAGCCCTGGGCTGGGGGCCATGGCATGGAGCTGGGACCCCTGCTGTCGAGTAGTCCTCTCAACTCTTCACTGCAACACACAGATGTAGGACCAGCCTGTCCCATGTCTCCGCCCCTCCTGCTAGTCTCAGCGTAGCTTCTTCGGAATGTCCTTAGCTGTAGGACTTCTGGTTAGCTAGGTTTCAGGCAATTATCAATGATGGTTGGTCTGTGGTTTAGTTGTAATTTTAATGTGGTCATGGGAGGAGGCAAGCACAGTGTTTATCTAGTCCATCAATTTGACCTGAAATCCTAGTGATATACTTTTATAGCTGATTTTGGATATGCACTAAGCAAATGTATAGAGAAAAGCTCAACTTTGCTAATAACCAAATAAATAATTTATCCATCAGTGCATTTTCTGTTGGACTTATATGATAAACTCTGAGATTCAGGATGTAAGTTCTATAAGAGCAAAATTTTTCTTTTCTTTCCTTTTTTTACTGCTGTATTCCAGATACCTACAATAGCTTGGCATGCCAAATGTCCTCAATAAATACTTTTGAGTGAATGAATTTGATAAAAACCAGCAACAGTTCTTCATAAAGTGTACTATTTCACAATTCTTATGCAACTGTTCCAAGTTGATACCTGACGTGGCTGGCACTGAGCTGCAGGACAAGAAATCCAAGCTGAGGTATAGTAGTGGATAAGTAAAAGAACTGGATGAGGAAAGTCGAATTGAGAACAACAGAGGAGTCACCTAAGAGGTTAAGTGCTTACATGGCAATCCTTTTTTCTTCCTTTCCATCACCATGTTTACCTTACCCTCCTTCCTTTCCCACCCACCTCCCTCCTTACCCTCAGATAACCGTTAAACTACTGACTAGATCCATGAGGTTTTGTTTCTTTGTTGCTTTCAGTTTTATAATCCACAGATGAGTGCAGTCCTATGGTTCTTGATTTTTTCTGTCTGGCTTATTTCACTTAGCATGATGATCTCAAGGTCCATCCATGTTGTGGCAAATGGCAGCATTTTACCTTTCCTTATATCTGAGTAATATTCCATTGCATAAATGTACCACAGCTTCTTTATCCAGTCATCTATCAAGGGACACTTTGGTTGTTTCCATGACTTGGCCATGAACAGGCGCTGCAATGAAAATTGGGGCACATATGTTTTTACGAACTAATGTTATCAAGTTCTTTTTGGTAGATACCCAGAAGAGGACTTTCTGGGTCATAAGCTAGCTCCATTTCCAATTTTCTGAGGAAACTCCGTACTGTCTTCAATAGTGGTTGTACCAATTTTCATTCCCACCAGCAGTGTATGAGGGTTCCGTTTTCTCCACAGCCTCTCCAGCACTTGTTGTTCCTTGTCTTGTTAATTATAGCCATTCTAGCAGGTGTGAGGTGATATCTCATTGTGGTTTCAGTTTGCATTTCCCTAATAGCTAATCCTAACAAAAGTCACAATGGATGGGTGAGAAGCAAAATTTAATGTGATTATGAGGTGGGACTTCATTGGCCAACTGCTGCGACCACTGTCAGCTCAAAAACCTAGGATTAGTGCCCTATTACTGACCATAGAGTGTTCTCCCAAGAAGTTTTCGTAAAGCCCTCTTGATATCCGTGTTTCGCAGGCTATAGATGAAGGGGTTCAGCATTGGGGTAACTACAGTGTACATCACCGAGGCAATCATGCCCTTCCAGGAAGATGCATCAGAACTGAGATATACACCAAGGCCTGTCCCATAGAATAAAAATACCACGGACAGGTGTGACGCACAGGTAGAAAATGCTTTATATTTCCCATCAGCTGATGGGATTCTCAGGGTTGAGGAGACAATTTGGATATAGGAAAAAAGAATCCCTGAGAAGGGAACAACACCAAGAAGGCCAGTCACCATATACAGCAGGATGTAATTGACAAGTGTGTCTGAGCAGGCAAGCATGAGGGCCTGAGCAAGTTCACAGTAAAACTGTGAAATTACCCACTTGGTACAGAAGGACAGCCGCAACATCAACAGACTCTGAATCAGGGAGTACGTCAAACTGATGAACCAGGACACAAGAACCAGCAGGCCACAGAGGCGGGGGCTCATGATGACTGGGTAGTGCAAGGGGTGACAGATGGCCACAAACCGGTCATAAGCCATCACAGTGAGGAGACAAGTATCCATAGCTCCAAAGACCATGAAAAAATACATCTGGGTGATGCAGCCTGCATAGGAGATGGATTTGCTCTGTGCCTGGATGTTCGCCAGCATCTTGGGGACGGTGGTGGAGGTGAAACAGATGTCAGCAAAGGACAGGTTGCAGAGGAAGAAGTACATGGGCGTGTGGAGGTGGGAGTCTGAGCTGACGGCCAGGATAATAAGCAGATTCCCGAGCATGGTGACCACAAACATGGACAGGAACAGCCCAAATAGGATGGATTGATGCTCTGAGTCTTGGGAAAATCCCAGGAGTAAAAATTCTAAAGCATTTGTTTGATTTCCCAGTTCCATACTCCTGACATATCCGCTAGATAATTGAGGAAGGAAAAGAACATGAAAAAGACACTGCACAGACTTTAGATTATCTCTGCTTTTCACAATTCTTGAAGTCAAATGACTTCACAAACTGCACAAAAGCCTTAACTTTACAAAATTTAGGAATCCTCAATTCTGTTGTTTGGTACACACAACATTTAATGATGTTGATCAACTCCTGTCCATTGTCTTCTGGGACACTCATCGATCTTCTCTATTTCTGACTTAGAATTATCCATCTAAACAGTTAAGAGCAACTTTGGACTCGAGAGGTAAAATGGTTTGTGCTTGCTCTAACACAAATGTAAAACATGAGATCCGGTGAAGCTCAGTAACTTGATCTGGGTTATCTTCTTTGTCTGGGTCTCGAAAAGGGTCAGATAACCATGTCTCAACGGTGAGAAAACTTGAGAGAGTATCTCACATATATGGATAGAGTATTGAAGGATAAGTAGAATCTAGATTTACTTCTCAAGGAAAAATATAAACAAAGGGAAAGAAAATATTTTCACCAAATAATAAACCATATTCACAAATGCTTAATGTTTAATGTATCAGGAAACAGCAACACCTTGTAGGAGCAGGGCTATATGGCTCTTGGACATTTGTCACTTGACAAAATACCCTTCATCTGTGAAGTTAAGAAATTGGTTAAAATGTCACCCCCCCCCAAAAAAAAAAGAGTAGATATCTAGGTTTAACCATACAGTACCCTAAGATACTACTATCAATACAAAGGTCACAAACAGAATTTTGAGTCATGTCCTTTATGTTGCTCATTAAATAGCAAGGGAAGAGAAAAATGATATCAGGATTTTTACACATGAGCCTACAAGGATGAGAGTCACCTGTGGCACTCACATTAAGGTGATGTTTCGTAGTAAAGACAAACTGGAAATTGAAGCAAGCCTAATCAGTCGGGAGGGTCTATGTGGGAAGAACTATGGCTTACAGAAGTTCTCGTGCTCTACGTAATCGTGAGAACTCTACATGCAAGAACCTTACAGTAAGAACTTGTATGTTTATAATAAAGCTTTACAGTTCTAATTCCCCTTGCATTAACATCCTTTTCTCTACTACAAATACCTCTCCATCTTGGCACGTGGGACAGAGTGTGCACATGTCTTGCTATGTCTTGCAGGCACTGCAAGAAAGGGTTCCAACCCTTTCTTTTTCTCAAATAAATCATTTTGGGTGATAAGACACCAAGTTGAGATTACTTCTCTGTTGACATTAGAATGGGGCTGAGAACATGGGGGCACTTTTCCAGGGCCCACCTACCCTCTTACTCTTTATTTGAGGTCCTGAGGGTCCTGTAACTAGACACAGAGGAAATGGTCCTATATCAAGGGACAACGAATAGCAGGAGACCATAAAAGGATCTTAAGCATTCTGGTTTGCTTGTTATAAGTATTTTTGTACACTTGCAATTCCATAATGCTCCTAACTACAAGGGAAAAAGGCCACCCTTGGCGGGCATCACTGTCAGTTTCTTAGGTACAAAAACCAAACTGGGAGGTGGGGGTGGACAAAAATGGGTGAAGGGGATCAAAAGGTACAAATTTTCAGTCATAAAATAAATACGGCATGAAAGTGCAATGCATGTAGCATGGTGACTATAGTAACTACTATAGTGCACACGTATTTGAAAGTTGATAAGAGAGTTGATCTTTAAAAAGTTCACATCACACAAAAGAATTTGTAACTAAGTATGATCAAAGATGTTAACTTGGGGATGCTGGAATAGCTCAGCAGGTTGAGTGCATGCCCTACAACTGTAAGGTTTGGGAATCTAATCCTGGCACCAGCCTGTGCAAACTCATATGCTGAAGTGAAGCACAACTGGTAACTGCCAGGATGGTGGTGAAGGCTCTTGCCTCCCATGTGGGAGGCCTCCAGTTTGGTTCCTGCCCCACGCAGCCCCACATACACTTGTGTGGAATGAAACCATGTCAAAACTAATGATGTACAACTATGAAGACTGCTTTGGGCTCTCCCCTCTTCTCTCTCTCTTTCTCTCACCTTCTCTCAAACAATAAAATAAATCTTAGAAAGAAGATGTTGACCTATTATGGTGACCATTTTACAACATAGACAAATATCAAACCACTATGGTGTACACTTAAAAAGAATACAATAAGTACCTCTATGTTCATTGAAACACTTCACGGTGCCAAGACATGGACACACTAAAGTGTTCCTCGACAGATGACTGGATAAAAAAGTTGTGGTACATTTATACAATGAAATACTACTCAGTGATAAGAAAAGATGAAAGAGCAATTTGTGACAACATGGATGGACCTTGAGATCATCATGCTAAGTGAAATAAGCCAGACAGAAAAAGCTTAGAACCACATGATTTCACTCATATGTGGGATATCAAACTGAAAGAAACAGAAACAAAAACTCATGGACACAGTCAACAGTTTAGTGGTTACCTGAGGGTAAGAGGGGAGAGGGGGTTGGGAAGGAGGGAGGCAGAGTCAAATACATGGTGGTGGAAAGAGAACTGACTCTGGGTGGTGAGCACACAGTGCAACAAATACGCAATGTATTGTAGAATTGTACACCTGGAACCTATGTAATTTTACTATCCAATGTAACCCCAGTAAATTGAATTAAAAGAAGATAATAAGTCATTTATATCTCAATTAAAAAACCCCAAAGCAGATAGTGTCTCTAGAATGATAAAAATGGCCACAGGGAAGCCAGAATAGCTCACTGGTTGAGTGCTTGCATCAGAATAGTGAGGTCCAGGGTCCAATTCCCGGCCCCAGCCCATGTAAAGCCATATGCTGAACTGTGATGCAACTGGTAATTGCCAGGATAATGGTGGCAAAGGTTCTTGCCTACCATTTGGGAGGCCCCCAGTTTTGTTCCCACCCCAAATCCCCACGTCACAACTAATGACGTACAACTATGGAGACTGCTCTGGGCCCTCCCATCTTCTCTCTCTCTCTCTCACCTTCTCTCAAACAATAAAACAAATCTTTTTATAAAAATGACCATCTCATAGCTATTCATGAACATCTTTGTTCTGATCCTTTGGGGGAGGGGCAGTTTATAATCATCTGTGGTGGCTTCTGATCATTTGAGAGGTATTCTAAGCCAATTTCCATGACACGTCTCCAAAGTAGAACAGTTTGTACAAGAGTCTCTTGACTTTTAATAAATGTAACTTGCTGTCTTGCACTTGATTTCTTTTATCGAGCAGAACAGGAGAGAGTGTGTGGGAGATACCCAAGATTCTGGGTATTCCCTGCAGTGTGCTGTGCATACTAACGCCATCAAATGCATTGGGAAGGATGAAAACAATTTCATTTCTTACTAATCTATTGCAGGGGCTCTTTTCTGGTCTTCAGTTTCACCTTTGATTTCTCCTACAGCCACCTGATCGATCTTTTCAAAATGAAAATCTGATCATATCACTCCCCTGCCTAAAATCTTTAGAATGTCTTCCTGCCATCTTCTGAAAATATCCAGATTCGTGATGTATCATGGCTCCACTCAAACCCTCCGGCCTGATTTCTTACCCCTCCTCAACTTTTATTCTAAATTCTGATCATTCTTAAAAGCTTCTCTTTGCCCATTGGGCCATATTATCTTATGTCCGCACAATTTTTCAGGACCTCCTCCCTCTGCTGAAAACTCCTACTTTTTAAATTCCTACCTGTCATTATGAACTTGGCACAGCGCTCACCTGCTTAGGTGAGGCCCACTGTCTCAGTTCTCAATACTCGCTGAGTTCTTAGTGCACAGGGAAAGCTCTACATTGGTTTGGTGGCATAATTAATAAGTGGATGAGTGTACAAACCAGTATTTTCCCATTGCTGCAGCTCATCATATAGTCCCTGAGTGTCTATTACTCCAAAACCTTCAGTCACTCTTAACCCACAAGGAAGTTACTATATAGAGACAGGATAAAGGAAATAAGATGTTGATGGAAGAAGTAGGGAGACAGGAAAAAACACACAAAGTTTTTATTCATTAAATAGTCAGGTTCTCTTCTCAATCTTGGGCAATACTCATTCCCAATGTTGACCCCACCCGGGTCCCAAAAATTTAGCCTATTTTCTCTTGCTCTTACATCTATCTACTCTCTTACCTGGGATCTTTACCATAAAAGCACCAGCAACTGCTTTTCCACAGCCTTTGTCTGAAATACTTACATACAAGGGCTGTCCGGAAATAATCCCGCCATTGCCAACATAACATTGTCATGTTACAGAGCCAGGTATGTTCTGGACAGGCCTTGTCCATATCCCTGACTTCCTGTCCTAATTATTCAGAGGCACAAACAGAAGGTAACTGAGAGACTAACCAGGAAAATCACAAGTGTACAAAAAATGTCACAAAGGATGAGTTGTAAGTTATTTTTCTGGAGTTATAAATGAGGACATACATCATCTCCCAATTCCCTTTCTGGAAGTCCCTCAATATTCATGTTCTCAGTCCCTTTATTGCCTATGAAACTGCTAAATACCCTTCATTCCGTATGAGGAGACACTCACTGCCTGCTGTGTGCTCTCTCCTCAGACACATGAAGATCCATTTTCCAGGAGAGAGCAGTAGCAGCAAAGTGAGCAAAGCCACCCTTTCTTTCACTCTTTTACTTCTGGTTACAGGACCCATAGGACCTGGGAAGAGAGAGCCAGAGGTTAGGCAGACACTGGACCATTGCCCCCTCCTTTATCTTCCCAGTGCTCTTCTAAGTATCACCTCACGTCTCACCCCCCCCACCCCCCCCACCCCCCACCCCCGTCCTCTTGGGCTCATATGTAAACATCCTGGTGTAATTTCTCTCTGCTTACAACTATAGCAGGTCCTCAAATAACATTGTTTCATTCCATTTTTGTTGTTGCTGTTATAATGTTGATGAGATGCTGTAGGACCTTAACTCTTGTTTGTCTTAATCACATCAGTCTAAGGTAAAATTGGTTTTGCTATACGTTGTTTCTCCAAAGTTTCAAAAACCTCTCAAGGGCATTAAGTGAGGACTTAGTGTATTTCATGAGCACCATGGAAGATATTTATTTATTTATTATTATTTTTTAATTGCTTTTGACAGAGAGAGAGAGAGAGAGAGAGAGAGAGATACAGAGACAGAGAGAGAACTGAACTGGGGGCACTCCCCAGTTCAGCACATGGGTCCGCACGGGCCAGGGCTGGGATTCGATCCTCAGTCCCCCGTGCTGCAAAGTGAGCGCTCAACCCACTGAGCCATCCCGGCTTCCCCCATGGAGGATATTTAAAATTCTTTTCATGACCTTTGCTAATTTATCTGGGTTGGGTGAAGATAGAGGCTCTGGAGTTCCTGGGCTAAGTGATAAGAGAAAAGCATAAGGAGAGACCAAGTCTTCACCATAAAGAACATAAAGCTCTGTCAGCACCTGGGGTCATCCATTTGTATATTTCAGACTGGTACTATCACTGCACAGTGTGGTTCTGGGAAGTGCTACAGTGTCACAGTGGACTGGGGTTTATTCTCTTCCTCCTCCTCCCCATAATCTCCATCAACCATCCAACCAGATAACATACAACTGACACAAAAGCTCACTATGCAATGGCAGCTTTAAAAAAGGAGTCTATCTATCCACTTTTCTAAGCAATTAGCCTCTAGAGCTCATTCTCCATAGATAGCATAGGGTTTCCCCTGCCCTGTGCTGAACAATACTCAATACCTTCTTCATGCAACCACCTCTTTTCCTTATCTCCCACAACACTTACCAGGTTTTTCAGGCTTGGCAATGTGGACCCACCATGGGGGCCAACTGTCCTGAATCTTGCTCTTTCATGGAGGGTGGGTGATGGAGAAAGAAGGTCTGTCCCCCCAAAGAGGACGGATACAAGAGCCAGGCATGTGGTACAGGGGCTGGCTGTTTTCTCCTGGAAAAAGCAGGAGTGTGTTGGGTCTGACACATGGGAGCCTTGGTGACTATAAGTTGTCGTGTTACAGGATTTGTGGCCCTTGGGGCAGAACCCCCTCTGCAACTTGTTAGACAAATTGATCAAGTGATTTTTTATTCCCTGATCATTTTGAGTCCTCAAGGGCAGAAATCACAAAGGACAGGGTCTCTGACCTACCAATTCCTTATCCCTGGGGGACTAACTTTGGGGATAGTGGTGATTCCTCTCTCTTGGATCCCTTTCCTCTGGGAAGAATCACTCGTTTTCCTTGGATGTCCTCTTGGGGACAAGTGTCATCATTTTCTAACTTGTCGTTTTCTCATTGGATAGATGGCTGAGTAGAAAAGGAGCCTAGGATTCACTAGGGTAATGCTTCTCAAACTCTAGCTTGCATCAGGGTGGCCTTGAGGATTGGTTAAAACAGATTTCTGAGTCCTATCCCCCAATTTCTGTCTTGGTAGATCTGAGTTGGATCTAATAATCAGGATTTTTCACAAGTTCCAAATTTTGCTGGTCCCCACTACAGTTCAATTAGAACCACTGTCCTGGGGCAATGTTTCATAATTTATCAAAAGTATTCACTGAGGCTCTCATTAATATATATCTTCCTGGACTTATACTTCGCCTAGAATCATCTGATCAATATCTTGAGAGAGAGCTGGAGAATCTACTTTTTAAAATCTTTATTAAACGTACTGGGGTGACATTGGTTAGCAAATTTATATAGGTTTCAAGTGTACATTTCCAGTATACATCATCTATATGTCGCATTGGTGTGGCCACCACCGAGAATCGGTTCTCCTTCCATCAGCATGTATTTGGTCTCCGTTTCCTCCTCTCCTCCCGCTTACCCTGTCGTAATCACTAAACTGTGTGGCTATGATTTTGATGGTCATTTTCGGTTTCATATGCCACACATGAGTGAAGTCATACGGTTCTCGACTTTTCCTGCCGACTTATTTCGCTGAGCACGATCATCTCAGATCCATCCAGTCTCAGCATCCCTTGCCGGCGCCTCCGCAGTCAGACCAGGGGGCGCGCGAGGCCCTGCCGCAGAGCCTCGCGGGCGGCCCCCGGCTCCCGTCAGGCTCCTTCCGGGTCTTGCTGGCGGAGAACCTGGGCGGCAGCCCAGCCGCTGGACCCCGTGCGGCGCAGGCTCGTCGGCCACCACGCGGAGGCGTGAAGGACGGGCGGCACTAGGGATGTCTCCCCAGCGGGATGAACGCTGGCGCCTCCCCAACAGGAAAAGAGGGGATGCCCTGACGGAAGTGGAAGTGATGGGCCGCCGGGGCCTGAGCGCTTGGAGCAGCGTGGGGGATCCGTGACGCGCAGTGCACGTCAGCGGCGCGGCGCACTACGTCTGCACACGCAAGTCCCGCCCCGCCAAGAGGAAGGCTGGCGTTGGGTCTCCGCACTGCGGGCCTCGGCCCTGAGCTCCTGGTGGCGCGGCCCGTGTGCGGAGGGCGGCGGGTGCGAGCGGAGAGGCCGCGGGAGAAGGCGCCCTGGCTGTGTCCTCCCCCATCAACGTGAGGTGCAAATTCAACCACTCGTGTTCCTCGCCCCACGTTTTATATTCTCTGACATCTTAACCAGTTCTTTAAGAATTGAAATCCTTTTTAAGACCATTGAGCTCTTTGGGGGCCATTTTACTTAGAAAAAAATCTTTTAAAATATTTGAGGCGAAGTACTGTAAAATGACTTTAGTTGCTGGGGTTTCTTTCCTTTTTTATCTCATAGTATGGGTATTTTATTTTATTTTTATTACATTTATTGCGGTGACATTGGTTAGTAAAATTACATGGGTTCCAGGTGTACAGTTCTACAACACATAGGATTTCTTTTAAAAATGTTTTCAGATTTATGAAATCTTTAGAAGTACCATGTTCATGCATGACGGCTACTAAATAGCCTCAAGTGTCCTAGGCTGATTTTACTGACCTCATCTTTTACATCTTATAGTCAGGATGCCTCCTGGGCGGCCTAGAGGGGACGGACTAGCGTGCTGCCCTTTCTGACAGTGGTCGCACTCATTCTCCCTTCCGCTGTAGTGCTGAGGGCGCGGCCTGTTGTTGCTGTGCGCTGCGTCAGTAGTGCTGTGCTCACGCTCTGTAGATGAGAATGCTGAGTGATGACGGTGGTGACGACAATGATGATGTGAATGTTGATAGATGTGGAAACACATTCACAATGTCACTTGAGCTGTGTCCTTCCACTGTCCCCTTCGCTCTCTACTGGTTGGAGGGATTTCCTTGGTAAACACTGTGGATAACTGGATTCATGTTTGATATTTCCTTCCTTCCTTCCTTCCTTCCTTCCTTCCTTCCTCCCTCCCTCCCTCCCTCCCTCCCTCTCTTTCATTTTTACATTAATGCCCCCTCCCAATGCCCCCCCAGCCTTCCCCCCTCACTTCCCCACCCCAACCCTCAGGCAACCACCAAACCACTGACTGTGTCCATGAGTTTTTGTTTCTTTGTTACTTTCTGTTTTATATTCCACTTCTGAATGAGGTCGTATGTTTCTTGATTCTTTCAGTCTGACTTACTTCACTTAATAAGATGTTTTCAAGGTTCGTCCATGTTGTCACAAATCACTGTATTCCATCTTTTCTTAAAGATTTATTTTTATTGTTTTTTGACAGAGAGACAGAGACAGAAGGGGGAGGGCCCAGAGCAGTCTCCATAGTTGACAGCATTAGTTTTCCATATAGTTTCACTCCACAGGTGGGCACGGGGCTGCGCAGGGCAGGAACTGGGCCGGGAGCCTCCCGCATAGGCCCCTGAAAGAACTGAACTGGGGCTGGAGCTGGGATTCGATCCTTGGGCTCCGGGGCCGCAAAGCGAGTGCTTAACCTGCTGAGCCATTCCAGCTTTCCCTAGTTCATCTTTTCTTATTGCTGAGTAGTATTCCATTGTGTAAATGTACCACAACTTCTTTATCCAGTCATCTATCAGAGGACACTGTGGTTGTTTCCATGACTTGGCCACCATGAACAGTGCTGTAATGAACATGTTTGATTTAAGGCTGGGCCCCTTTGGGCTCACCAAAGCCTGTTTATTTCTGTGTGTGTATTTGTACAAAACCCAGGTCCTGGGGGCTGCATGGTGACTTTACCACACTTCACTGATAGCTCCTCCAGTCAATATGCACCCTTGTTCCTCAGGGTGGGCTCAGGCCCTCAAGCTCTCTTGAGGATACCTGGTATTGGAAGGACACAGGTCATCGCAAATGGGGCTCCCATGTCTCTTCCCAGGGTCCACCCAGAGCTTTCCCCTCAGACCTCCTAGAAGGTCCTGCTGTCCTACATCTGTCCCTTGGCCTCTGGGTGAGACATCTCTTTTTTCTCTACTGGTTGGAAAAGTCAAACTGCTTCAGAACAGTGGCATGTTCTCCAGGAGTTCCAATTAGGAAAATTTCCAACAGTTAAGGTCCTTGAACTTTACTTACCTGACTTTGGGGGCCAAATGCCTATGAGGGAAAGGAATGTCTAATTCAAACTGAATACATCACACCAGAAACCTGGAAAATGAATGAATCACACCAGATAGTCATAAAACCCTAATGGCTTAATATTTTCCTACCTGAAAATGGAGAAATAATAGAAATAAGATGTGAATTACCTTAAACATCTGCTAAAGACTTCAGTTCCTGTGGCTGTATGACATATTTGTAATTTCCCCTGCACGTAGCAGGCTTTTAAAAAATATATATATGACAAGATTTTGAGCAATGTAAACTTGCTGATCTAACGTGAGTGAATTTGCTTTTAGATGTCTTTTACAGATTATTTCTGGTGAAACTGCAGACCTAAATTATTAAAATTTATAAATGCACAAGGACTTAATGACTCTCTTTTAACCCCTGCCCCCCATGTGCACACACATTTCTTATTAGAAAACGGAAGTGAGATGAAGGGGACCTACATGAATAACAAGTTCAACCTCTGTACCTGGAAAGAAGAAGGGGCTGGAGCAGCCCGGAAGCTCACCTTCCCAACCTACCCCCCAACCTGGGCCTTTCTGTGTGCCTTAGTCTCTCAACACACAAATGCACATGCATGCACACACACACACACACACACACACACACACGCACATCCACGCCCTACCCAACGATGGCTGTGGTACTCACCTGCTGGCCCTGCTGGTTGGAGGGTGCTGTGGAATTTGTTCTGGTCTCTAGGATATATCCAAGAGGATTCCAGGCCATGTGAAAATCGTCCTGCTTTCTAGAGGGTGGAGTGTGACCCTGCAACTTCAGAAGCACAATCATTTTTTAATAATTTTTAAAAATCCTATCTACGCACTTTAAAGAAATCAACAGGTTCTAGGTTCTAGGAATGAAATACATTTCTGTAACCTGGAGCATGTTCAATTTTTGGAAACTATTTTGGTGGTTTCCTTAATACCTTTCTTGTGTAGGGTTTCTTCCCCCCAAATATGAGTGAGGAGAGGGGGACATGCTGGGGGAGCTGTTTCCTGTCCCTCTGAACTGTCTCATCAGGAAGCACCTGCAGGCCCTGTGTCTGTCTGTCTGGTGTCCTCACTTTTCCAGCCATCCATGTGGGCTCCAGGGGCAGCTTTTTACATGAAACAATAGAATTACACTATGATTTTTTTTTTCCCCTCACAATTTAATGTTTTTCCATAAAATCTTTTGATAAAACCTTTCCCTCTCCCCATCTAACGTATTTAGTTTTCAATTTTTGGGGGGCATATTATTTCATATTTTATTCTACAGCATTTTATTTTTTAAATTTTTATTTTTTATTGTTTAATATATTGGGGTGACATTGGTTAGTGAAAATTACATAGGTTCCAGGTGTACAATTCTAGAATACATCGCCTATGTGTTCACCACCCAGAGTAGTTTTCTTTCCATCGCCATATATTTAGTTCCCCCTCCCTCCTCTCCCACCGCCCCTCTCCCAATGTTCATTGAAGTGCTGTTCACGGTGGCCAAATCATGGAAACACCCAAAGTGTCCTTTGATAGATGACTGGATATAAAAGCTGTGGTACATTTACACAATGGAATACTACTCAGTGATAAGAAAAGATGAAATTCTGCCATTTGCAACAACATGGATAGACCTTGAGATCATCATGCTAAGCGAAATAAGCTAGACAGAAAAAGCTGAGAACAACATGACTTCCCTCACATGTGGAATATAAAACTGAAAACAACAAAGAAAGGAAACATGGACACAGTCAACACTTTGTTTTTGTTTTTTGGCCTTTTGGAGGACTAAAGAATTAGCACAGACACATTCCGATGTGAAATAGCAAGTCACAATCTGTGCTAGTGACCCTCACTTCCTGTGTTAGTAAGTTTTAAAAGACTGTATGAAGATAGTCATGAATGTACTGTGTTCTAATCAATCTTCAGTTCACTTTGGCTGTGTCGACATGACAACAAACATTTGACAGGGAATAAAGTTGTGTCTAGTGTCATGGGCATTACGGTGCCCCTCCCCAAGAGATACACTTTCAGAGACATGGCAAAAGTCCCATTGAACTTTAAGCTATGCTTCTGCCTGGCACTTCAGGTCCCCCATGCCAAGATGTGGGGCACTGTTCTGTCAGGGGTCACTGGTCCTGGTTATCAATGTCATTGCGTGACCATGCTATGGGCACACACTGGCAACTTGTTATTCTCAATAAATTGCTGGAAGCAGCTCAGAAGCATCCTCAGTGCAAACACAGTGGTTGGTGAAGGTGCTGTTTGGCCAGTTATGCTCCCCATGGCAAGAGGTCTGAGTGGTGTGACCCTGAGTGAAGCAGGCTCCTTTAGCTGAGGGCTATTCTCAAAGAGGGCTGAGGCTGCCAGATGGCTGAACTCCCTGCACCTCATAATCCTGAAGGAGGATCTGGGCCACGCAGCCCAGCATTCACTATTGTCCATCCCTTGGGATATTTGGATTAACTTTAAAAACTGAGATATACTTATAACTTTGCATAGTTTCAGGTATACGAGGTCTGAGAATTAAGTTGGCAAACTTGCCACATGTACTTATGTTGACAGCACTGTAAGATTTCATAACCTTTTGATATCGGTGTCTCATAGCTGTGTTTGTGTTGATGTGTGATGGTGTATTGCTGAGTGGTGTTCATGATTCTTTTTGTTTGTTTTTGTGTGCTATCGTGAGAATGTCGGAGCTTGAGTTTGCCAAGACCTTTTGGACATGTTTTGGGCTGTGTTATCATGGGTGATGAAACATAGGTGTACCAATATGACCTTAAAACAAAGCATCAAAATGTACAATGAAGCTTGCCAATTTTCCATGACCAAAAAGTTCTATCAGTCTAAATCAAAAGTCAAAACGATGTTGCTAACTTTTTTGATATTAAAGAGATTGTTTATTATGAATTTGAACAAACCGGACAAACAGTTCCAAACAGTATTTGGAAGTGCTGAAAAGGCTGCATGAAAAAGTTAGACAAAGATGACCTGAACTTTTTGCCAACTCATGGCTCTTGCATCACAACAATGCACCAGCTCACACAGCACTGTCTATGAGGGAGCTTTTAGCCAGTCAACAAATAACTATATTGAAACACCTTCTCTACTCATTTGATCTGCGTGGCCACCCCCCCCCCCCAATTGCTTTTTTCTTTACCTAAAGATAAAGGAAATATTGAAAGGAAGACCTTTTGATGACAGTCAGGACATCAAGGGTAATATGAGCATGGCTCTGATGGCCATTCCAGAAAAAGAGTTCCAAAATGGCTTTGAAGGGTGGACTAGGCTCTGGCATCAGTGTGTAGCTTTCCATGGGAATACTTCAAAGGTGACCATAGTGATATTCAGCAGTGAGACATGTAGCACCTTTTCTAGGATGTGTTTGCAAACTTCATTGTCCAAACTTGTACATCATACTGATTGGACATTTGTATAATGTGTAAAATGACAACCACAATAAATTGAGTTAACATTCATCACCACACACAGTTGTGTTTTTTTGTGTGTTGAGGACTTTTAAGATTTATTCTCTTAGCAACTTCTAGATATATAATACAATTTTATTAACTACAGTCACCATGCTGTACATTATATCCCCAGGACTTACTCCTTTTATAACTGGAAGCTTGTACTTTTTGACCACTTTCAGCCACCCCCCTCACCCCCACTTCTGGCAACACTCACTTTGTTCTCTGTATCTATGAGTTTACTTTTTAAGACTCCACATATAAATGAAGTTATATAGTATTTATCTTTCTCTTTTAGACTTATTTAAAATTAGCACAATGCCCTCAAGATCCGTATATGTTGTTGTGATCCATATATGTCAGGATTTTTTTATGGTTGAATAATATTCTATTATATATCTATATCTCTATAAATATAGATATGCAGATAGATACAGATATATAGATATAGATGATAGATGATAGATGATAGATAGGTAGATGACAGATGGATAGATAGATATCACATCTTTCTTAGCCATTCATCTATATATGGACACTAAGGTTATTTCCATTCTATGTCCTGGCTATTGTATTAATAGATAATGCTTCAATGAACATAGGAGTGCAGATATACTAGGGCTGTCCAGATTTTAATGAGATTTTCTGGACAGCCCTTGCACTTTTAAGTTAGTGTTCCCATTTCTTTTGGATAAAGAAATGGGGGAAGCTGGGATGGCTCAGTGGGTTAAGTGCTTGCTTTGCAGCCCCGGGGACCAAGGATCAAATCCTGGCACTAGCCTGTGTGGACCCATATGCTGAACTGGGGTGTGCTTCCCATGCGGGAGGCCTCCAGTTCAGTTCTCACTCCCTGGTTTGGCACCTGGCTCGAGGGGGCATGCCTTCCATGTGGGAGGCCCCCAGCCCAGTTCCTGCCCTGTGCAGACCTCACTCACCTTTGTGGAACAAAACCATGTTGAAAACTGATGACATACAACTATGGAGACTGCTCTGGGCACTCCCTCTGGAAGAGTCAAATCAGGAAATAATATTTTATATGTAAACATATAACTGTACATGGATAGGTGGCCAAAAATAAATGCATTAAAATGTAAATTGTGGTTACCCTTTGGTTTTCCATACAGCTCTTAAACTGTGTTAGCCTAGAAGGGACATATCAGTTATATTCATATTTTATTAGATCAAAACATGTCATTTTTACCTTCAAGGGAGAAAGAAAATGTAATTCTCTTGGGTGTGCAATAGGAGAGGACAACCAGAAATATTGTCAGTTACCAGTAAAATCTACCATAGAGATAAGAGTATGAGTTTAGGGCCAGAGTTCTGAGTATAACTCCTGATTTTGCCACTTGGTTTCTCATTCAACTGTAACTTTGGGAAGGCTTTGTTTGTTTGTTTGGTTTTTGTTTTTAAATCTCTTAGAGTCTCAATTTCCTCACCTCTAAAATGGGAATATTAATCTTTCATATTGGGAATATAATATAATATAATAAATAATAGCATAGGCTTACCATATAACACACACTAAAACATCAATTATACTTTTATACATATTATAATCATACTTTATCCGTAAAAAACAAACACTGTTGGTGAACACAAACAAATAGCACAAATCCACAGTAAAACATATAGAAAGAAATTAATGTAAACAACTAATCATTTAAAAATTCTAGACCAACATTTGAGATAACAAAATATAGTAAATGCTTCAAATCCAAGCTTAGAACTTACTAGCATGGAGGAAAGAAAGAAGTCCAAGGGCATAATTTTTGGACAGCAGATAGGGCAGAGAGGTCATCAAAGAAAATTTGGGGGAAGCCGGGATGGCTCAGTGGGTTAAGTGTTTGCTTTGCAGCTCTAGGGACTGAGGATCGAATCCCAGCCCAGGCCTGTGTGGACCCATATGCTGAACTGGGGTGTGCTTCCCATGCAGGAGGCCCCCAGCCCAGTTTCCACCTTGCATGGCCCCTCCCACCTGTGTGGAAAGAAACCATGTTGAAAACTAATGATGTACAACTATGGAGACTGCTCTGGGCCCTCCCCTTCTCTTTGTCTCTCTCTGTCTCTGTCTCTGTCTGTGTCAAAAACAAGAAAATAAAAATTTTAAACAAATTATGGGGCAATTAGTTGTTTAAATGTGTGTTAAGAATAGGGAGTGGGCACTAGATATAAGGTGATGGAAGGGGAGCTGATACTGAGTGATGTGCACATAATACGATGCATGAATGATGTGAGGTGGACTTGTACATCTGTAAACTGTCTAATTGTTACCAACCAATGTAACCTCATCAAATTTAACAATAAATTAAAAAAAAAAAAAAAAAAAAAAAAAAAAA